>PVJC01031411.1:0-20595 GCA_004026665.1 Murina feae | reverse complement strand
TACTGATAAGCTGTTTCTCATCTATTAGATTGTCAAAAATATAAAAATTTGCCCGGCCAGTGTTGTTCAGTGGTTGAGTGTTGACCCATGAACCAGGAGATCATGGTTCAATTCCCATAAGGGCACATGCCCAGGTTGTGGCCTCAATCCTTAGTGGGGGGGGGGGGGGGATGTGGGAGCATCGATTAATGATTCTCTCTCATCATTGATATTCCTCTCTCTCTCTCTCTCTCTCTCTCTCTCTGTCTCTCCCCCCCTCCCCATCCTCTCTGAAATCAATAAAAACATATATATATTTCACTTCATGCTGGGCAGGACTGCGATTAACTGGCATCTCGTACATTACATCCCATCAATGCTCCACTCCTGGTGGAGGAAATTTGAAATTTTCATATAAAGGGATGTAGCATTTGTCCTTTGATCCTATAAGTCCATTTCTGGGAATCCTCACTGGAACTGCACCCCCATGTGCAGGGTGGTTCACCGTGGCATGGTCTGTAATAATAGAATGGAAGCACCCTAAATTTCCAGCAGTAGGAAGGTGGTTGAGGATATGATTGTGCACTGTCACAAGGGAATACTGTGCAACTGAGGGACAATGAAGAAGATCTCTGTGTGCTGATTGGGAGTAACTCTGGGATATATTATTAAATGAAAGGAAAACAAGGAATAGAATACTTGTTTATACATGTACTACATTTCACATAATAATAAAGAGAAAGAAAAATACATGTACAGATATATGTATATGTTTAATTTTGTCCCTTCCAGAAACAACCACTACAAAGAACAACCAGAAATAAATAATATGGTTACTCTTACGAACAAAGGGGCCAGAAATGGGATGGAGGACTAAGGGTGGAAGGGCAATATCTCTGAGTGGAGTTTCTAATTTAGTGTCATCTTTTGAACGATGTGTGTTACATACTCAAAAATTAAACCAAAAAAAGAGGGCAGAAAAGACAAACCTCAAAATCGAAAACAAACTTTTGAACACAATATCCTAACTATTTATCTTTAGTGGGATATAGTCTGAGAACCACAACAAGAACACCAGAATTTTGCAGAGAAATCTCAAACTTCACTCAGTAGCTTTACTGTTAATAATTTGTGTGTGTGTATGTTTAAAACAACAAAAAAAAAAACCCCACAATATTGAGTGAGAAAATGAGGAAAGAATAACATTTATGGCACAATACCCTTTGTGAAAATTAAAAACACACATCGGCAATATTTATAAAGTCACACCTATATTGAAGGACATCTATTTCACGTTAGGATGAGGACCTACCTATTGTAAGGGGAGGGAATGGTCACAGGTACAAGGAAACTGGGGGGAGGGGAATAAAACGAGAGAGTCTTTGCAGGAACGAATGATAACAATGCGTGACCACCAATTTAGAAGCTTAAGAAACAACACCCACTTGTTATCTCACAGCTCTGTAGTTCAGCCGTCTGGCTTGACCTGGCTGAACTCTGCTTCAGGGGCTGACGAGGCTGAGGTTGAAACCAAGGTGCCAACAGAGCTTCATTCCTTTCGGGGAAGCTCTGGGGAAGAGCTCACCCCTGAGCGCATTCAGAGTGTTGGTGGAATTCAGTTCCTTGCAGCTGTAGGACTGAGGTTCCCATTTCCTTCACTTGTGGCCCGTCGACCCTCAAGCCAGCAATGGCCCTTGACTCCTCCAAGTGCTAAGAAGTCTCTCTGACTTTCCATTCTGCCAAATTCCCTTCTGCTGCTGCTTTAAGGGTTCCTGTGATTATACTGAGCCTCCCTGGTAATTTATCAGGGTAATTTCCCTCCGGTGAAGTGAACTGATTCTAACCTAAATTACACCTGCAAAGCCCTTTTTGCCCATCGGGCTGGAATCTTGTTGAGTCACAAGTGTGCCCACCCTCCTCCTCAACGCCACCCTGCAAAGCCTCCAATTTATCTCCGTGCTAAGATTGTTGGTATCACCTAGAAAATGTTTTGAAGGGAGGTTTGATCTGCGTTTTAGAAAGACTTGGGTGTCAGTGAGAGGATGGCGTGAAGAAGCAGACAAGGGAGATCAGCTTGTGAGAGATGATGAGGATGAAAACCAGAGTGATGGCCGGGGAAGCAGGCCTGACACTGAGAGTGGTTGAGAAACCAGCTGGGGGCAGAAGGAGGGCTGGGGGCAGGGGAGGCAGAAAGCAAGGCCGCTCTCCCTGGGTTTCCATCCTGCCCATCTAGTGCCCTCTTAAGCAACATGGGAAACGAGGTTTGCTGGGTGAGAAGAAAGTGATTTTGATTTGAAGGCATTGCATTAAAGTGGAAATGCATCCCCAGGCCCTGGGAGGAGGCAGAGGGAACTAGAGAAAGCTTGAGCCAAAGCAAGAAGCAATGAAAGCCAAGGAGGAAGAGGGAGGAGGAATCCAGAGGGAGTGGGAAGTACAGGCAGGCGAGTGAGAAGCTTCTTAGATGTCCTGGCAGCTCTGTTAGGGGACAGAGTGTGCTGGCCGCGCCCACGGCCACATGTGATTCTACCTTCCCATCTGCTGCACAGTCAGACGTGTGGGCCTCCGCTTCCAAAGCACCAGGCTTTCACGCTTCCCGGAGAGGCTGCAGCCCAGCACAGGCCTGCTCTCCTGATTCTGCAGAGATAAAGCTGCTTTGGGCTTTTATGGAACTCCAGATGGCACTCTGGGATCCCTGCCCACGGGCCTTATGCTTCCCAGAGGGTCCCTGCACTTGAATTCTCCTCCGTTCCTGCCTGCTGTCGCCAAATAGCCTACCCAGCAGCCTCTTCCTTATTTCCCTCACACCCCCAGCCCCTCCAGTCTCGCCTTCTTCCTGCCTGAGCTCTGTGATCCTGTGGGGGAAAAAATCAGGGCCCTGGAGTCCAACAGACCCGCATTAGTACCTTTACCAGCTGTGTGGCCTCAAGCAAGTTACATAATCTCTCTGAGCCTCAGATTATCCACACGTAGAATAGAATTAGTCAACCGGTCTCAGTGAGTCTGTTGTGAGTCGGTTGCCTAGTACAGTGTCTGGCACTATACAGTAGAAGCTCAATCAATATGGGTCCCCATCCTCCAGCACTTTTCAGAGGCGAGGTGCAGCCAAAGACCCCTAGCATAAGGGGAAGTGTAGTGGCAGCTACTGCCAATTATCAGAGGCCGTCTGGCCAAAAAAAATGCATCATTGGCAGTTCATGGGCAATGTGTGTGACCATTAAGGCTGGCCTGATTATGTCTCTGCCTGGTAAGTTCTACAACACAATTCTGTTTCTGCATCTGTAATCTCACCGTCTGACCCTCCTAAAGGTTCGGTGCTCACCATATAGCCTTCAATAATTTCTATTTCTGCATAAAAGAGCCAGAACTTGTTTCTGGTGTTGGAAGCTAAGAACTCTGAACTGATGTAGCCACTAAAATGACAGCCCCTTGAACCATGAACCATGGGTCTTGATCTCCACTGTAACCACTGAGTTTCTTTCAGGTGGCGTTTTATCCCTTGTTATTCTCAGAAACTGCATCAGTCAAGAATCTTTCAGTTGCAAGTGACAGAAACCCAAATCCAACTAATTACCCGCCCCCCCCCCCAATGTACTAACTCTTATAAATGGCGAAGTCTCAGGTTAGCATTTGCTTTAGGGACGGCCGGACCCCAAGGTTCGAATAATGCCACAGTACCCATTTCATTTCCGTCCTTAGTTCTAGTTTTCTCATGACTTCCTTCTCAGGTCATCTTTCTTACCACTTGGTGCTGAAACAGGCCACCATCAGTATCTCTAGGTTTGCATCTTTCTCCTGGTAATTCCACAAAGAAGAGAAAGAAGGACACAAACCCCTCGCCCCCCAACATCCACAGTGGCCACCCACTTGGGACTGATGGGCCCTGTTTGGGTTTTGGAGGGACCCCAGGGCCAATCTTTGGGTCCAGGATAAAGAGAAATGCAACTAGAGTGGGTGGAGATCTCGCCCCTGCAGTACGGAAGGTAGTTACAGCAAGGTGATGCCTGCCGGAGTCCCATTACAGGGGGAGGGGCAGTTCCCCAAATCACGTGATGCAAGCAGGCAAAAAGAACAGATTTCCACTCAGAATTCTAGGTGGCACAGAGTATATCTTTTTAAAAAGCTACTTGTCTTGACCAGTGTGGCTCAGTAGTTGAGCATTGATTGACCTCTGTTGAGCATTGATTGACCGAGAGGTCACGGTTTGATTCCCGAGCAGGGCTCATGCCTGTGTTATGGGCTTGATCCTCTGGGTGGGGTATGCAGGAGGCAGCCAATCAGTGATTCTCTCTCTTACTCCCTGAAATGATGTATATATACTGCAGCTTTTTAAAAAAGCTACTAGAATGAAAACTAAAGTAAGGAATAAGTAGTCTTCCTACGAAGATTAATACATTTATTTGTCTCCCTCCCTCTTTCCTTTCCTCCATCTTCTTTCTCTCTGTCTCACATACACACACAAGAAAAGGGTTTCAAACAGTCCCTAGGACCCTAACAGAGGAAAGTGGCCATGAGGATCTATCCCAGGATTACTAGGGGGACAGAGCTAAAGTCTCTTATTACATTGAGAGAGAAAAGCAAAACTGTGAACTGAAGCATAAGCTCCCTAATTGTGAGAACCATAATTGACAGGCAGTAAACACCTCATCCGAACAGACCAGAGACCGCAGCTTCAGGCAGCCTTCATTAAATAACCTATTATATAGACGTGAATAAAGTTTAGGAGGAGTGGGATGTACTGAGGCAGTAGAGACTAAAGGGAGGAGGGGCGGGGGGGAGGAAGGGTTGTTTCTGATGTCCCTTTGGATCTCACTTACCCAGATACTAACATTGAACCACCACAGTGAGCCAAGTATCATATTCCCCAAAAAAATCTGCCAGACATTCCTGCCATTTCAGCTTTATTGAATTACTATGTAGTGCAGCCTTAGAAGTATAAATCATGGAGAAGCAGGAAATGCGTTTTATTTCATTAACCCATTCTAGCCTTTATGCAAGGCCTGCTGGTGCCTCTCTTAGGGGCAGCCCTGCAACCTCACCCGTGCAGATACATTGCATTTTGTTTCCCAGCGCAGACTTAGCAACAGGATATCATTTTAACTCCTGCTTCTCCTAAAGAGGCATTTCTTTCTAATGTAGTTGCCCAGATGTAATGCAGAATGTTAAGATGAGAACATCTGTGCGCTCATTTGTCATTTCTTGGTCTTCCAGGCAGTAGTTGGCCAGACTTGCTTTTCACTTTCATTCCAATCAACCCTCCACAAAGAAGAAGAACTCGTCTCCAGGACTGGCAACAAACATCTGCATGACATGCAAGGACCCAGATGACCTTTGGCACAAAAACTTGGTACTCGGTGGAAGGGCTGCACGTGCGAACGCTCAATGGACGGCATGAGGAATGAAGACAGAGATTATTCGGTCACAGCCATCCACTTCCCATGCTTAGATGACAGAGCAGAATTAGAATCGGAAGCCCTGGAGTCAGGTGGCCTGAGTTCAGATTCAGGGCACACACTTCTCGGCTGGATGACGGATGAAGGGGAGCCTGTGACTTCCCCTCTCCAAGCTTCCATTTCCTCAGCAGTGTTACTCTTTACCTCCAGGGGCTAGGGAGAGGCAGTTTCAAGAAAAAATGCGTTGGAGGAGGAGGGCTATAACCTAATAAAACATCACTCATCTTTGTTATTATCATGACACTTCACCAAAGAAGGAAAGAGACATACTTAAGTGGCTCAGCTTGAGGCCAGAGTTCAGAGTCTGTCCTTTCCACCTTTTCTGTGAGAATTACCCTGCTTTCTCATCCTGTCCTATTTTCCAAGGGGCTTATGTTGTTCTCCTTTCTTACTCTCAGTTAACACTTAATAAATCTCTTCTGGCCTCGCCTGTTTGGTTCGGTGGAAAGAGCGTTAGCCTGCAGACTGAAAGGTCCTAGATTTGATTCTGATCAAGGACACATGCTTGGGTAGTGGGCTCGATCCCTAGTAGGGGGCATGCAGAAGGCAGCCAATCAATGATTCTCTCTCATCGTTGATGTTTCTGTCTCTCTCCCTCTCCCTTTCTCTCTCTGAAACCAATACAAATATTTTTTTTTAAACATAAATCTCTCTTGAAACATTATTGGCTGGCTACGATTGAGCTGATAACGGCTTCATGTGTGATTGCTCCCAGGAGTATTGGCATTTGTTTTGATAGGGAAGGGGATCCTAACCTCTCTCCTAACCACTCAGAAGCTCCACTAGGGTCAAGGAGACATCCTGAAGATGTTACTCTCTGGGCCTTTCCCACATGATCATGAACATGAAAGTTTTGGAGGCTGAGCAAGGAGAAGAGGAAGAAAACCTGGTGTGAATTAGTTACTTCTTACTCCCTGATGTGAAGAAACATGCCCTGGCTGGAACATGCCAGGGGCTCCATAAGTAATCTTGAGTGGATGAATAAATGATAGGATTAAATAAATGAGTGAACAGATGAATGTCCCATACACTCTCCTTGAACCAGGTGAGTACACTGTAAGATGAATCCAAGAACACAATATGAAAATGCCTCCCTTTGCAGATGAGAAAAATGAAGTCCAAAACAAGAATACAACTGGGTCAAGATCACAAACACCAAGACTAAGGTCTCCGAACTCGGTATAGGCATCTATGTTAGACTAAGAGCCCTGACTTTCTTTGGCTTAAAAGGATGATTCCCAATTATTTATTAGGCACTGGGTCGACAGCAAGGTCACCTAGTGCAGGTAAAGGGTGAAGGCTGATCCTCAGGTCTATGCTGGGATGTCACAGCAGGGTTCATACTTAAGGAATGAGTGTGAGGATAAAAACAAAGGTAAGCAAGATTCTAAGGGCAGGAGAAGGCAAACATAGTTCAGCAGGTGGAGGAAAGAAACAAAGCACTGAGGGTCAGAACACTGGCCAAGAGCCATGTGGTTGCCATTGGCTATCGTGGCAGAATCATGAGTAAATCGACCAGAATGGAAGATGCAAGGGCAGGAAAGACTTCAGGTATAACACCAGTCAAAGCACCAATGTGCAACTGCCCTGGAACCTTGGAGCATGACTGGTCTCTTTCAATCTGTCCCTTCCCTTCGGAATCCTTTTCTCAACAAGGGCAACTTTGCCGCACTATTCTGGATCCCCAATGGACCTGAGCGTGTGATTAGGAGTTGTTTCTCTAAAAGGGGAGACACCTAACTGGTTTGGCTCAGTGGATAGAGCGTCGGCCTGTGGACTGAAAGGTCCCAGGTTAGATTCCGGTCAAGGGCATGTACCATGGTTGCGGGCACATCCCCAGTAGGGGATGTCCAAGAGGCAGCTGATCGATGTTTCTAACTCTCTATCCCTCTCCCTTCCTCTCTGTAAAAAAAGTCAATAAAATATATTTATAAAATAAGTAAATAAAAGGGGAGACAATTTTTCCAAAGCTCCCCCCCCCATATCTCTTTACATCATCATGATGCCCAGATATACGTGTTCATGAGAAGCCAGTCAGGGACCATCTGTACTTTCTGGGGACTAAACCCACGACCATGGCCTCTTTGGAGCTGACCAGCGGGCCTGGTTCTGAGGTCTGCATCTGGCTTTCTGCTTTGCACACATCCTTTTGTCTGGGCTCCAAAGCCTGATGGCTGAAGCTTCTGGAATGCCCTAGGCACTGCTGAATCTGATGTTTTTCAGCTTCAGTGATTCACAAATTCCAATTTGCAGAACTTTCTCAGAAGAGCTATATTTTTGGAGCCGCTTTTCTCCAGCTGCCTCCAGAATGAACTGTTCCCCATCCTCCGTCTTTCTTGACTGTGAAATGTTCCTCTGGAAGTTTAGTTTGGGGCCATGCCCATACCATCACCCTGCCCTGGGCTTTGAAGACGTGGCAATACTCTCCTTTTTGTGTGATCGAAGTTGCTGTTGCAATGCCTGACCCCAAGCAGGTCATGCAGCCTGGCCTGGCATCCTATGTTTTCCATATGGCTCCAAGCAGTGGCTTTGAGCAATTAAGCCATCTAGAAGCAGAGTCCCCTGAGGCCCAACAGCACAGGAAATAGCATGTGGAGCCCTGTCGGGGGATGAGTGTGAATACCGAGCTATGGACAGAAGGAACCCAGCCTCTCAAAGTCTACCATCCCTCCCCTGAGTTCTGAACCATAGCAGGTGTTCAGAATGAAGACTCACTCCTCCATCCCACTCCATTCTAGAGGAACTCCATTACCTCCATCTGCGGAGCCTGGATCTTAGAACATAAAACCACTGGGGTTCTGGGGGACAGTTGCTCTTTCCGTATTTGTTTGGAGAGAGTATTGACTTGGGCGGGTGTCTTCATTCCTGATGGTGTCCGTTTAGCTCCTGTAGGAAAGTGCCACTTACATGGACAGGGATGGTAACAGGATGGGGCTTATGCTCAAGGAGCCCAACTTGAAGAAGGACCATCTCAGAAGCACAACAGAGCAATTAAGAACTTGGGCTCAAAAGGCAGTCAGCCAGGCCTGTATTTGAATCCAACCCTACATTTAAAAGAGATGATGTATGTAAAGGGTAGACACACTGCCTGCAGTTCAATAAGAACTCAGTTAAAATTAGCAATAATTATTTGTACTTATGCTGGGACCTTCCCATGGGAAGCAGACTTCCGTTGTAACAGAGACACTGTTATGTATCCATCTGATTCTATTTTATTTTTTCATCTTTTAAGTACTATAGACCTGAAGACTATCCAGGAAGTTAGCTTGGGGGTCAGGTGACTGCGTTCTGGCTGATGGGACATGGGCACAAAGGATGTGCATCACTTCCAGCCTGATTCTGAAAACGCCCTGACTCGTGCTTTCTCTTTCCAGCTGCACAGTTGGAAATGAAGGACCCTCTAATGGCAGAACCACTGGGTGGAAGAAGCTCAGATCCCCAAGTGTCTGCATGGAGACCACACGATGCAGAGAGCTGCCCCAACTGCATTGAACTTGGTGAGAGTAAGGAATAACCGTTTATCCTATTGAGCCGTTTCGGGCTTATTTGTTACTTTGGCATACCATAGTCTATCTAGACAAAGTCACAAATGACAACTAGTGCAGGGAGTAGATAAGGAACCAGCGACCGAAAAACAGTGGCTATTTATTCTCAATCAGGTAGAAATGGGCAGTGTCAATTCTTCATCAGTAGAGAAAGATCATCACGATTTAAAAGCTTTTAAATCCAATCGCTAATTTTCCACACAACTCCCTACCAGAACCAGACGGTGGTGAGAGCATGGGGCAGGGTTTATGACCTGGAAGCCTTAGTCTGAATTTTCTGATCTTCATAGAGTGTCACTAGTGCTCCACTTCCATGTCTCAAACGCTGCATGATTCTGTGGCTTAAAAGCATCCTCGTCATAAATTTCAATAAGTTGGCAGTGAATTTCGGCAGTGGAAACATATTCTCATGTAATATGCACGTCATGGCATGTCTCTCGTCTGGGGACCAGCTGTCAAAGGAAGCAGCCATTGGTAATTAAGGGTACCCTAAGTATTAAATGATTACAGCCCGTCCACATGAGAATGCCGCCACATCTGTTTAGCAAAACAACCACACTCCCTAGACATGGTTGTCCTGTGCCAATGGACCAGAAATTAACCCTGTAAATCTCTGTTTTGGAGAACCAAAGGCCTTTGCACATACTGTTTTGCTGCCTGAAATGCACACTCTTCATATAGCTGGTTCTTTATCTTCAGACCTCTGCCCCAAAGTCACCTCTTCAGAGATGCCTTCTCGGAATACTCTTTCTAGAAGAGTTAATCCTCCCCTCTTAATTCTTTATCTCTACACCCTATCCATTTCCTTCAGAGCACCTATTAAAATCTGTAATTTGGGGGGCAAGGGGGCTATTAATCTGTTTATTATCTGTTTCTTCCACCAAACCCAAGTAATCATGAAATCCACCCTCTCTCTAGAATTCCAAATATATGAGCCAATAAAGCCCTTATAGTGTTTAAACAAGTTTCAGCTGCGTTTTTTCATATTATAACTGATTTTACAACTATATTTCCTTTCTATAGCATTGTATTGTCTTCCTGATGCTAGCTGTATAAATTTAAAATCTTCTATGAGTCAGGCCCTCTATGAGGTACTTTATTACATCTAATTTCCACAATAACTCTGAAAGTTAGCGATGGTTTAATGCTATTCTAGATGCGGCCAAAAGGTGTAACTTTTTTTGTTGGCTCTGCATCCCTTCTAGGAGACAGCTGCCCTCCCGCACGATGCAATTCTGAAGGAGCTGTCATTCAAGTATACCACAGGGGTGGGCACGGGATTCGAGCTGGCCAATCAGGGCATCTCCCCACCTGAACTCTGTGACTGGGCCAGAGGAAGACACATGATCCCAGCAAAGCCAA
Organism: Murina feae; assembly: GCA_004026665.1. Classification (NCBI taxonomy): domain Eukaryota; kingdom Metazoa; phylum Chordata; class Mammalia; order Chiroptera; family Vespertilionidae; genus Murina; species Murina feae. The sequence goes on along the minus strand of PVJC01031411.1, from coordinate 10,259 downwards.
TCACAATCTTCCTTGGCACATAAATACTGGGGTATTAAGATTCTCTCTCTGTCGCCAGGATCACAAACTAACAGGACCTATGACCCTGTTACTTCCAGGAGCTATCTTGCTGCCCTGCAGAGAAAGCCTGCCTGAGAACAAAATCCACATTTAGTGAGAGTGAGTGAAAAAGAGGCCAATGACATCACTTGAACCCCTGGATCCAGCTGTGCCTGAGACATAACATGAAGCAGCAAGTTTTTCTTATTACTTAACATGGTCTGAGTTGAGTTTCTGCCACCTCGATCGACTGCTGAGCACCATGAAGAAGCTCAATGAATATTAGTTCTCAATTTTCTTCCTTAAAGTGACCACTCTCCAATAACATCAACAACCTACATTGACAGCATGTCAACCGTGCTACTCGAGCCACCCCTATATTCCTCACTACCCCCTTGTATGTCACATTGGGTTCAGGCCCTAGGCCACGCACATGCTATTCTCTCTATCTGGCTGCAGAACTATGTGTATCCAAAGGGACTCATCTTTAAGCAGACTTCCTCTTAGTCCCTCACCCTGGAAATGACTGACAGGCCCGTTTGCTAACAAGGGCAGGGACCACAGCAAGAATTAAGAGCTTCCAAGCCAGGTAGATTGCCTTTAACATGTTCAAAGTCAGTCAGTGAATACTGCCCTGTAAAGAAAGGACTATGGTTTCCCATTCATGTTGAGTTTTACATTCAAGGAAACTTGAATACAAATGAAAGTTGCCGTTCCTTTGGAAATTCAGACTTTCCTTGCATGGATCCCCTAGCACTGCTCTTCAGTACAGAGCATGCCTCTCAAGGTTTGATTCTAGGGCAGGGCATGATGTCATTCGATATTGTGACTGGGTTCCAGGAACCCCTCAATCTCCCGCATTCTTCATCCCTCTTCCCAAGAGCTTCCTGGAGGGCCTGTGGGCAGAAGGAACAATGGCACAATGGGACTCAGGTGCCACTTTTTTACAGGCAGAGCAGTGGCCTGCACCACTGAGAAACATGGCCCATGGATCTGGACTCCGAGCAATCTGAGTAGGGATGTGTCTGCTTTTAGAACAGAAGGAGGTGCCAAGGAGGGGAGCAGCAGAGGAAGCTGAGGCTGGGCCCAGAGCATGGCTGTTAACCTCTGCTGCTGTCTCTAGTCCAGGTTGAAGGAATCGGTCAGTAGTCTCCTTTGGAAACCAGAACTGACAACATGTAAATGTGAAAGTTATCTGATAAGCTAGGATGGGTCATAACATCAGGGAGGGGAAAGCCAGGCTTGAGGGAAGAATAAAGCTGACATGTAAAGAGGAGCAGAAAAGAGAACCTGTCCTTCTCAAAGATCCCACATCTCCAGTTCCTGTGCCCAGCTGCACTGCCAACTGCTCCCCGCCTTCTGAGAACTTAGAATAAATTCCCCATTTGTGCATAAGCTTGAGTGGGTTTCTATTAGTTATACCCATTCTCTCGCTTAGTTAACTAAATGAAAAAGAAGCAAAGTCCCAGTTCAGTTCATTGCAATTTATTTAATTTAAAAATAAAAACAGAGACAAAAAACAAAACAGATATCAGTTTCCAAAATACAAACACTTTGGGTAGTTATCCAGCTTTTTTTTTTTTTTTTTTTTTTTTTTTTTTTTTTTTTTTTTTTTTTTTTTTTTTTTTTTGCTTTTTTGCTTTTTCTTTCCCCCTGTAGGCTATTCTGGGCTCAAACCAATCAAATGAGTGAAAACCAATTTTGACTGGAGCCATCGAGCATGTTGCACCAATTAAATTACACCAATATATTATTATAATACCTTTGAAATGCCTTTCAGACCAATAAATAAGAAAAGACAAATTCAAATAAAAAAAGTCAACGTTTTATTACCAAAAAAAAAAAAAAATAGAAATTAAATAAAAGTCACAACTTGGATTTTTTTTTTTTTAATGTGCAGTCAAGTTTCTCTCTCTCTTTTTTCTTCTAGGAATGATACCCTTGCCAGTTAATCCCTACAGAACATTTCCAGTTTGGCAATAAGCAGTCAGTCGATCATTCACATTTGTGCTCAAGACAGCAGGCCTGGGCAAGCCTCGCCTGAATCCCACCCTGAAAAGTGCTCCCTGTCATCTGAAGCAGCAGCACCTGGTAACAGGGATGGAAATTCAGTGAGTTCTTAGCCTTTTCATTTCAACCGGGGTCCTGAAGCACTTCCTGAAAACTGATCATGCCTTTGAAATTTACCTGTAAAAAGAAGGATCATTCTATTCCTTTGGCAGATGTGTAAACTAAGACACTGAAAGGCCCAAGAGGCAAGGGAAGGACCAGGAGAGCTGACATCCAACCTCCTACCTGTCCACCGGGTCATAAAAGCTTCTCTCACTTATGATTCCATGGAAACGAATCAAGCACGACGTGCTTGGCTGGGGATTGGCAGGTAGGGGTGGTAGGATTTACTCAGGAAGCAGGGAAGTGGCTTTTCTGAGCTTTTTCCCTCTCTTCCAGGGTTTTCCTTGAAAAGCAGAATCAACATCACATCTAGATTCAGAGGATTTAGCAGAAGTAGGCAGGGCCCAAGAGACCAGCTAACCCACCCCTCCAGCTCTCACCGAAGGGGATACTTAGTCCCCAAAACTCTGCAGGTGCCCAAGGCCACCAGCTAGTTAGCAGCACACCAGGACTCAACCTAGAATCTCGGCCTCGGGGTGGAGGACTCTTTGCCACAATCCAGTCTTGGTTCACTGACAAAAGAGAACATATGTGTGTGTTTCCCTTTGAGTGGCTGGGGGAAGAGAATACTTTTTCTGAATAGTGTCATTTTTATTTAAAGATTAGAAGGTTGGAAAATACTAAATCGAGGTAATCACTTGGCAAAAGAAAAAAAACAAACACATCAACCAGTAGGTAGGTGTTATACTTAAGTCATACTGACAGCTACCAGCAAGGCCAGCTGCCATGCATGGGGACCAGCAGTGTGGCAGGCCAGGGAGCTCCCAAAAGATTGTGGAAAATGAGATACAGAGTAGGGAGCTCAGAGGCTGCCGAATGCCCTCCATGCGCCCACACACCCTCCACACACTCTTTGCCACCTACAGGGTTTTCTTTTTCCCTTTGAACCTTTATGAGAGCTCAGGAAGGAGGTGGAATTGAATGCGAGGAAACTGAGAAGCTTCCCACAATATATGACTCAGCTGGACCTGAAGGAACACACAAGACAAAACCGCGGAGCTGGTGGCAAAGGGGAGAAATGCCACCATCTCCTTAGGGAAAGGGTGGCTTTGTTCTAATTAAATGTTCCTCGTGCCTTACGGTGAATTCTTTCTCATCTCCCCATGAGCTGTTGCCTGTTGGTTTTCCCAAAAATGCTTCCAAAAACTTGTCCTCCTTGTTTCTCTAGGTGGCTACCTGAAGTTGGCCAACTTGAAACAAGGGTTTCCATTTCCCCGGCCCAGTAGAATCTGAAGTCATCCCAAATTCACAAAGAAGACCATTAATTTCAAACCCAGTACCTGAAGATGTCCCACTGTGGGAGTGACAGTCTTAGTCACCTGCAATCTGGGTGTCCTTTCAAGGTAAGAGTCCTATCACACCTCTTCTCTGCCTCCTCCAGAACCGCCTGGACGGCTTCCTGGGAAATGTCTCCTCTTCCATATGCTTCCTCCCAACCCACTCTACTCTTTCAACACCTTATTCATGTGAATGGATGAAACATTCTTTCCCCCCAAAGCCTAGGAGTTCAAACCCATGACACAGAATACTTAGATTTGGGGGAGGGGCGGGGAGAACACCTTCTGCCTGACTTTCCTGTCCTCTTCCAAATATCCCACCTACACACTAACTCCCTACAAGCAAACTCGCCTACTTCTGAGGATTCCACACGTGGTGGATGGAGAAACCGTCTGCTATTTCTAGACAGGGTCAATGGGTGAGCCAGTTACTCCTTTGGAGACTGTGGACATCCAATTCAGAGCATTCATGCAGATGAGAATGAACCAAGAGGCAGCATTCCAGTTAATATTGAGATGTGAAAGAAATTGACGAGTTGCCCCCTTGTTGGTGTGGGTCAGTTTCCATTCATCTGTGCAAAAAGCACAGAGGGTCCCAGGCTCTGTTATATACCAGTTTTAACCTCTGACACCACCATCTTTTTCCCATCCACCCTTCGGAAGTTGTGCTGAAGAGCAAGGCAGACATTAGAGAAGAAGCCAAAAAAATCACCATGGGCTCTAAGTCCTTAGCCAAGTTCAGAGCATCCTCTCTCTGACCAAGGCCCGATCTTCCATTCAAGATAGAGTAGCAAATGAACAAATGCCACTCCAGTAGCATTAAGAGATAACATAGATCCCACAGGATGCCTTAACCTAATTCCCAGGGCTTAACCAGCTCAAGGATGGCAACTACGTGGCCTGAGTGCTATGGCCCCTCTTCCCATACCCATGGCAGCCATGACCAGTTGATTACAGCACTCCTTCCCATGTGCCTGGGCTACTCACACCAGCACAGCCAGCAGCCACTACCAACCAACCACCGATTCAAACTCAGGTTGCTGAAATCTACTTGCCGACCCCATGCAATCAGACCAGACCAAGCTTGCCAATGTGAGAGAAGGAGCAAGCTCTGAGCTCACCCAAAGCAGATGTCTCCAGTCTCTCTCATGCCTTGTCCAGAGGCACTTGGATTACTTCTAGGGAAATGCTCCCTCTTCCATATGCTTCCTCCCTACCCTCTAAGTGCCGGCCAATGCCACCTACCCTGGATAGCTAGTCCTCTAGGAGGTACCATAAAGCCAATGCCAATTAGGACCCAAATTCTGAAGGGCAGTTGACAGGACTGACTGGCAGAGAGCCCACTTCTCCCTTTTAGGTGCTGGCTCAAGGTTGCAACCTTGGCCAAGTGAGATGGCACCAATCCTTTTTCCATCTATCATCACGGCCAGCAAAGAGGTAACCAGCTCATCAGCACAAGTCATTGCTTCCCTTCCTCCCTCGTACCCACCCCCAACCCGCCCCTGCACCCCAGGGGAGCTAGTTGAGTTTGTTGCAGATCTCCAGCGCTTTCTTGTAGACCTGAGTCACGTCATCCATGTCCGTGAGGAGGGAGAAGCTGCTGTCTCCCAGCCGGTTCCGGTACCGCTTCGGGTACTGAGGCCGGGGCCGGTTCTGGAGCCCCTCAAAGTCCTGGATCTGCAGGAAGTTTTCCGCCGAGACACAGCTACGGATGCGCTGGCGGGCGGGACGGTTCTCCTGCAAATCCAGCAAGTCAAAGGAGTCGCTGGACAGGACACTGTCATCGCTGATGATGCTGGAAGGCCGGCTGTAGCTCCGAGAGAGGCCCTCGGAGGAGACGCTGGGCTCCAGCAAGGATTCCAGTGTGGGCATTTCGGGGCTGGCGAGGGCCGGGTCCATGGTGCCTGCGGAGTACTTGCTGCTGTGTTTCAAGATGCCCTTCCTGCGGCAGGACAGGCTGTGGACGGTCACCCTGGCTGTGTCCGGGGGGCTGGGGGACGGGATGCTGCTGCCCATCCCATCGTTGCTGTCCAACAGCTCCGAGGACTCGCTGCGCTCCGGGGAGGAGTAGTAACCCGATTCCCTCTGCTGCGTCTTTTTCAAGATGCCTTTCTTGGGCATGGTGGCCGACTGTTTGGGGCTGAGTTTAGCGGGCACCTCCGCCTCGGGGGAGCTCGGGAGGGGCACGCCAGTCCGGCACAGGTCCTGCTCCATCTTGAAAGCGGGGGGCAAGGCAGGACTGACGACGCCCTCGATGAAGCCGCTGCTGTGAGAACGATGCTCGCTGTTGCTTCGCTTCTTCAGGATCCCTTTGGGTCTCTTGGAGCTCAGTTTGGATGGACTCTCAGGCGCCAGGTCCTGGCCGGACTGGGCAAAGTCGTTCTCCTTCTTGGACTTCTTCAGCGACCGCTGCCGCTCCAGCATGACCTCCGAGGCCCCCGGTTTCGTCAGGTTCTTCATTTTGGCTTCCGCCTCGGCCTGCAGCCCCGTGGACCGGTGGTGCCAGTCGATGATCCGAGCCAGGAGCGGGGACTCGGAGTTGGGGAGGGCGTCGCAGTCACAGACGCTGCTCTTGTAGCCCCAGTTCACCCACCAGTGGTTAGCGATGTCCTCGATGGTGGCCCGGCGATCGGGGTTCACCATCAGCATCCACCGGATGAGTCCTCGAGCATCTGCGGGGCAAGAAGGAAGAGGCCTTAATGGGAGCCCCTGGCGTTGTGACAGGGACGACACTCCAGGAATGGCTAAGGAGACACGCTCATCAAAACTCAGAACCACAGGCTAGGTCGCCATCGCAGCCTGGCACGTGTTTGCATGTGAGTGAAGGGACGTCAGGAACTACTGAGCTTCCTATCAACTCCAGTCTTTATAAAACGGGCAAGGCCGGGTACCCTGGAAAGAATCCAGACCCAACCCCAACAGGGCCCCACTACTCCTCTGATGAGTGTCATTTCACCGAAAGGGAACACAGCTATATATTGCTATGGCTCTCTTGAGTCCTCCCGACGTAGGCCTGTATACGCATGCAGTGCTCAGGGTGTAGCGATGACAAGGAAATTTGGCGCCGAGATGGCGAGTAAAAGGCTCCTCATCAGAGAGGGAAAGACGGAGAAGGATGGAGAGGAGCTCAGACCTGGCACACCCGGGTAGTGAAGGGGCCAAGCGCAGGGGCTATGCCCACGACTGGCCTTGGCCAGGCTCTGAGGCCCACACTCCATGAGCTCACCTCCTTTCCCTCTCTGACATAAGCCACAGCATGCCGAGCTGTCGGATCACAGAACTGATCTGTCTGCTGTCAGCTCACCGCCTGAGAGGTAGGGGGAAACCCAAAAGGGATGGTGAGGAGGCACAGGAACCAGCTGCCTCTCCCAGCTTACCCACTGACTTCAAAGATCAGCTGTGCTTCTCCAATGGGGGCTGAATTACGTCCTAGAAGGTGCCACCACCTCCCCCAGCCACTTATGTGGGCTAACGAGTAGCTGGCAAGGGCCTGGCAAGGGGGGCAGGGGTGAGCCCCACCCCTGAAAAGTGACAAGACGATGTTCTTTCAGTCATTCCACAAGTATTTCCTGAACTCCTATAATGTGCCAAGAACCCCAGTTAGCTGCTGAGGCAAGTAAGACCGCCATAGAGGTCACCCTGAAATTCCTCAAAAAAAAAAAAAAAAAAAAAAAAAAATTCCCAACCAGGTTGGCTTATTAAAAAAAACAGAGACATGACTCAATCTATCTGTACCTGTGCAACAGTCAATCCTCATTATTCACAGATTCTGTACTTGTAAATTCACCTACTCACTGAAATGTATGTGTGACCTGAACATCAGCGCTCAGGGTACTTTCCTGGCCACCTGAGTACAGGAGAGAGAGGCAACACCCCGAGCTGCCTGACACGCATGTGTGCTCCCAGCTGAGGTCCAGCAAGGGAACAGCACCCTGCTTGCTGTGTCTGCGCCCATGATTCACCAGGTGTCCTTTTCACCCTATTGAGTCCACGTTTTTCACATTTTTTGCACCTTCTATGGATCTGGCTGTTTAAACTGCCCCAGGTGTAGTGCTATCTAGTGATCCTAAGGGCAAGAAGGCTGTGATGTGTGTCAGGTAAGCTTGTTCAGGCATGAGTCACAGGGCTGTTGGCCATGACTTTGATGATAAGGAATCAACAGTATATCTTAAGTGAGGTATCTTTAAACAGAAACATACAAGGATTATTGAAAACAAGGTTACCTACTGTTCAAAAAGCACAGGGACTTTAGAGGCTCATGGGAATCGAGCCCCGTGTCTCGCTGAGGAGCAACGCTCCAGGACTCACTAACCAGTGCTCACAGCAACGTTACAGAACATCACTACGTGAATAATGAGAATCGCTATTGGTGTCCGTGTGTAGATGAATATATATATATATATATATATATATATATATATATACACAGTGCCTGTGTTAGTTGTACAGAAATGGCCCCCTGTGCACACCCTTTCCCCACACGCAGGGCACTCTCCCATCAAGAGGCAGAGCCTATGGCCCCGGTGGCTCTGAACAATGGGACATGGCGGAAGGGACTTTATCTGGCTTCCAACACAGACATTAAGAAAGCCTGGCAGTTGCCCTGGCCGGTTTGGCTCGGTGGATAGAGCGTCGGCCTGTGAACTGAAGGGTCCCAGGTTCGATTCCGGTCAAGGGCATGTACCTTGGTTGCAGGCACATCCCCGGTGGGGAGTGTGCAGGAGGCAGCTGGTCGGTGTTTCTCTCTCATCGATGTTTCTAGCCCTCTGTCTCTCTCCCTTCCTCTCTGTGAAAAATCAATAAAATATATTTTTTTAAAAAAAGAAAGCCTAGCAGCTTCTTCTTCCTCCCTTTGAGAGCCCAGAGCTGCCACATAGGAAGCGTAGGCTCCCTCCCAGACCAAGAGGCGTGGGGAGGCACCTCAGGGACAGAGAATCCACAAGGAGTGTCCCCAAATCAGCCCCAGCTGCCGTCGGTTACGGCTGCAAGAGAAACCCCTTCCAGCAAGGCCAGCAGAGCTCTAGCCAACCCAGGTGATCGATATGGTTGCTTGGTTGTTTGGGGGATGGGACAGAGCCCTGAGGCTGCCACAGGTAATGAATCAGCATCCATGGGGGCACAGTGGTGAAAAGGGGCCATTGCCACGCTCATGACACTTACAGTCTAGTCAGGGCGGTCTGTATGTCTACGTGGACCAGAAGACACCAAAAATACCTCTCCCAAACTTTCAATTTTTAGTGGAGAAACTGAATCCAAACAGGGCCAGGGGGGTGCCCCCAAGTTCACAGAGCGAGTGAACGGGGCTCCTCCTAGCCTTCCTGCCGCGTAGAAGGCTTGTTCTGAAATTCTCACTGGGGGAAGTGTGGGGAAAGCGGCCTCACAAGCCAGCTCTTCCAGAAAGCAACGACCTGGAGGGAATAAAGAGGAAAAGCAGGAGACTCCCTTCCAGACGCTGAAACAGAAGCAGAAAGCGTGAGCTCGCGCAGCTCCCACTCCGCCTCTGAGCCTCCCGAGCACGCACCTGAGGGCTGCGTGGGCTCCCGGTACTCTCCGCTGCTGATCTGCCGAATGAGGTTTTTGTGATCGAAACCATCGAAGGGCATTGTTCCGTAAACCAGAGTGTAAAGCAACACGCCCAGGGCCCAGCTGTCCACCTGGAGCAGAGAGACAGGACATATAGGAGCGGGGAAGCTGATGCCGGATGCCTTCCAGACCATCAGCATCACAGCGTGGGAGCAGCCACCCCCAGTGACCCCGGAGCTGAGTTGAGCACCTGGCAGACAGGTTCCCATGGCAGCCTGACAACTGATAGGCAGTGCAGCTGGGAATTTCCACTTCAAACCAAGCCCCTGCAGTCCCAGCCCACATAAGAACTTTCTCAAACAGACTGTCTTCTTTGATCCTCATTCTAACATTGTGAAATAGGTAGCGTCTGGCTGACTTTCACCCACCCCCACCCCCACTTGACAGATGAGAATACTGAGGCACAAAGACCTCCATGGTTTCTCAAGAGGCCTCACACCACCAGTGACGGAGGTTAAGCCTGCAATGCAGGGCTCTTGGCTTCTCACCCAGGAATCCATTCCTTCCCGTACTTTCTTCAAAGGTACGGGCAGCAAACCCAGATGTTTATAGGAGCCAGGCAGACAGCAAACATGAACGAAGCGAGAGAATAAGAGGACCAACGTGGAGTGTTGGGGACGGAGACAAACCGTCCGGTCCATTCGCCCGTCTCGAGCAGGCAGCCCCACTTGGCTAACTGCCGCCTCAACGCAACGACACACGGACCCCGCACTATTCGATCCTTTGGTTTTTTTTTTTTTTTTTTTCAAGAGAAATCAGAAACCAGACTTATATGTGAAATCTCCCCGTTATTAAATGTTTGTTCAATATTTTTTTTCTTTCTTAGGAAAACAGATGTGGCCAAATAAAGCACACTTGCTGGCAGGTTCACAGGCTGCCAGCTTGTAACCTCGGAAACAGATCCCCCAAGATCAAAGAACCGTTCATTATCTATGATAAATTCAGTGTCGAGTTTCTGCAGCTTGTAGATGGAATCCTGCGCTGCTCCCTTGCATTCTTACTTCAGAAGACTTCCCCTGCACTGTCATTGGCAGAGGCTGCTGGCATCCTTCTCTTCCGCCTCCAGCCCTGCCCCAAACACTCTCAAAAAAAGATAAATATTTGGAAGGAAACATTTCAACCCAGCGAACAGCTGCTATTTAAAGAATACTGGGTGGATGAAATCTCTCTGTACAAAGAACCATCTTT
>PVJC01031410.1:0-20602 GCA_004026665.1 Murina feae | reverse complement strand
TTTATAACTGTTCCACAATCTAGAATAACTGGCATGTAATCGTCACAAAATTAATATTTGTTGAACAAATTAATAATTAGCATTTTATAGGTGGCAAAATTAGAAGTTGAAAAGTTGATCACTTGCTAATGTCTCTCCACCTGTAATATTATAGGAAGGAAACCTCATTGCCTGCTGTCTCTGAGCAGTGGACACTTCTTTGTAATAGACTATGGAGCAATGCAGTATAGGATACTCATCATCATTGGCATAACTTTAGAATAGTAGAAGTGGTTTTGTTAATAAGGCACAACCAATATGAGAGTAAAAAATATTTTATTTTAGAGTATATACCTTTTTACTAAAATTAACTTTTAAGAATATATTGTTATTGATTTTGATTTATGTATTTTACAAATTGAAATAGAGTTCCTATCATTATGGTCCACAAGTACTAGACCACCAGATCCATTGCTCTGTGCAATGACAGGCCTTTTCTGTAGGCCATAGGTCACCTGTAGGCTCTGATATGAGTTAAAATATGTTGTAAAAGGAAAAATATATTTGAAGTTCTCAAATTGTTTTGACCTGAGAATTGAATGGTGTAGTGCCACATATAAGTTAACAAATATTTGAGACCTCTTTTGCATAAAAGTATTAAACTATGGGCTATACATTTACAACTTGGAGGGTTTGTTTTAAAAGTTTGTGTCACTTATCCACTTCTTTAGATTAAATGCCCAGAAATACCTCCAAAATGAAAATTTGAGAGGATGTCTCAATCAATGTTTTCAATAAAATTGAACAAAGAATAGAAAAAAATAATAATTTATACAACCATTTAGAGCAATATAATATACTACAGGCCTGGTTCACAAAAATTTGTTCACTCAGGATGTCCCTCAGCCCGGCCTATGCCCTCTCACAGTCTGGGACCTCTCTGGGGATGTCCACCTGCTGGCGTAGCCTGGGTGATGGGCTGAGGGCCACTTTCAGACTGCCCACTGCCCCTTCAGATTTTGGGTCCCTACTGGAGTGCCTAAGTAGCCTGGGTGAGAAACTGAGGGGCGTTTTTAGGCTGTCCACAGTCCCTTCAGGTTTTGGGTTCCTACTGGGGTACTTGGCCAGCCTAGGTGAGGGGGTGATGGCTATTTTCAGGCTTTCAAGCTTACCACAGCTCCCATTGACCCAATGTCCCAGAAAGGCTGGCTGGAAGCAGGTTTCTGGGGTTTATTTATCTTCTATAATTGATACTGTCCCTTTAAGCTGAGGCCTAGGCAGGTAAGGAAGACTCCTGTCTGCTTCAGCTCTGTGGGCTTCTCTAATTGCAACAATGTTGCCTGGAGCACAGAGAGGCCCAGCTGGCCAGCAGACAGCTTACTCCTGGTGCAACGGAAGCTGCCTATTTATTCCAGCTCCGTGACTGCCAGCCTCCATCTTGGCTGGGTTAATTTGCATACAACTGCTTTGACTGGCTGGTGGGTGTGGCTTAAGCATCCTGTAGAAATGGTCAATTTCAATATTACTCTTTTATTAGATTAGATTCTATCCAGAGGCATTACTTGACCACATCATTTAGAATTAAAATTCTTCTTCCCTGGCAGTATCCATCTCTCTTACCTGCTTTAATTTTGCCAACACTTCTCAGCATAATCCACTATGTTGAAGTATGTATTTGCCTTATCTTTTGTCTATCTTCTACTCTAAAGGGTAATCTCCATAAGCACAGGGGTTTTGTCTGTTTTGTTTATGTGCTATCTCCAGCACCTAAAACAGTGCCTGGCTCTACCTATTTTGGCTACTCTCCATTTTAATCTAAAATGAAATTATCAAAGCATTGAATAGAGAATGAAAGGATGGATGCTTGTTTTTGAAGCCTCAAATTCTCCACTAACATTTGCCCATCAAAATAAAATTCTTAGGTAAATGACCATGGTTATGTAAGATATTAATATTAGAAGAAGCTAAGTAAAGGACATACCAGAACACTCTCTTTGCAACTCTTCTAAAAATCTAACATTATTTCCAAAAAAAAATCAAAGGAAATATGGAAGCAGTTTTGCATTGGTACCTCTCCTCAAAGGGGGCTTAATCTCAATTGTGTAATTTCTTGTAAGACAAAATAAAAATGCCTAGTTACTGTTGGTTCAGTTTATCTTATCCTGTTTGACTAGTAAATAAATCTGACATTTTTTCTGGATAAGTCATATAGATCAATACAACCTAACCTCTTGATTTATTATTTTGAAAAATGTACTTCCTCTCTATTATCTAAACGTTGGGAAGGTCTTACGAAAATCAACCTGTGGAGGTAAATTTTCAATTAGCTTTTGAAGAACTCTTTATCTTTGTTCCTTTTTCATCTCAAGCCCAGAGTAAGATCATCTTTAAGACTACAATTTTCATAAAATGACTTCTGGTTACTTTATGAAGATCCATTCTAATTAAGTTGACCCTCATGTGCCTCAGTTCAGTTAAACTTTCCTAGTAATTTGAAATTCTAGAAGCAATATTCGCCTGCCCTGTGATGAATTCCAAATTTCATTAAGTGCAACAGCCTTATGCAATAATCAAAGAATGAAAGAAAATGCCAATAACAAAATTATAATAATTAGTCATTGATTTTTAATAATTATACCTATAAATTAACAGAAATATTTTAGTTATTTTAAAATAAAAGTGAAAATGAGCATTTTTTGTAATTCTAACAATAAAGCTAAGAAAGATGTGCAATGGAAATAGTATTAATAAAATAATACCTGAATTAAACAATTATGTTTGGTTATTTTCTGCTGTGCATTCTAGCAGAAGTAATTTTCATTTGGTTAAATGCAAGATCTTCATTCCACTTATATGGGATACTCTCTATTTTAACCTAATGAATGAAATTATCAAAGTAACTTGATAAAATAACTGTCAAATTAATTGATTATAAATACATGTAAAATTTATATTTAAAACTCCTTTAAAGAGAACCAGCATCAAAGCATGTTCAAAATATGTTTGGGGGCTGTTTTATAAGAAGATGGAATGGCTAACAGTTCTAGATTAGATACAAGAAATACTTTAAAAAATGACTTCTAGGATAATTAAGGTTGGTTTAAAGCCCTTATACTTTTAAATATTTAAATGTAATATTTTATTTCTCACAAACTGAAATTAAGTACATAGGTAAACATGACTTATCAGAAGGAGATCTTAATGTCATTAAAGTATATCAGAATGCTGGTCAAACATTTTATTTAAAATGTTCAGTACTTTACAGATGGGTGCTTGATACAGACTTTGGCAGGCTGAATAGTGAAGGCAGCAGTGGCAGGGCCCTTGCATCCTGAGACCTGGCAGAGACCAGGGCCTCTTCTGTGAGATCCAAGGCATTTATGTGGAAGACCAGGCCCAGCTTCATCCAGAAGGACATCCAGTCTAATTAGCATATTACGCTTTTATCATTATGGAAGACTGCTTTCTGTTACTTTTCAGAGATAACTTAAAACTTGCACACTGATCACTTATACAACCTGATAATCCTACCAGGTCTATTTTATTTTATTATTATTTTTAAACATTTATTGTTGAAAGTATTACACACCCCTTTTCCTTCCCTATTAATCTACACACACTGGGTTCCTGCCCCACCCCAGGCCTTTACCACCCTATTGCTTGGATCCATAGGTAATACATATAAGTATATGTACTTTGGTTAATCTCATCCCACCCCACCCCCTTCCCTCTGAGATTCATCAGCCTATTCCATGTTGTCATCCTCTGGTTTATTTTATTCATCAGTTTATTTTGTTTATTTTTTTATATAATTGTTGTTTGTTTATTTTTATATATAATTATTGATAGATATGTATTTATTGCCATTTTATTTTATATATTTTTATTATATTTTTTATTCTTCTTAAAGAATACTCCAACATTTCATGTAATACCTTCGATTCTAAATGATAGCTTTTCTGGGTAGAGTAATCTTGCTTGTAGGTCCTTGCTATTCATCACTTTGAATATTTCTTGCCACTCTTTCTTGCCTGCAAAGTTTCTGTTGAGAAAGCAACTGACAGTCAGTCATATGGGCGTTCCCTTGCAGGTAAAAAACTGCTTTTCTCTTGCAGCTTTTAAGACTCTCTCTTTGCCTTTAGCCCTTGGCATTTTAATTGTGATGTGTCTTCATGTGGGCCTCTTTTCAGTCATCTGGTTTGGAACTCTGTGCTTCCTGTACTTGTATTTTTTTAATCAGATAGGGAAAGTTTCTGTAATTAAGTCTTCATATAGATTTTCAATATCTTGTTCTCTCTATTATCTTTCTAGTACCCTTATGATGTGAATGCCGGTATGTTTGAAATTGCCCCAGAGGTTCCTTAAACTACCTTCATATTTTTGGATTCTTTTTCATTTTGTTCTTCTGATTGGGTATATTTTGCTTCCTGATTTGATTCTCAGCATCCTCTACTTTATTGTTGATTCCCTGTAAATTATTCTTCATTTTAGTTAGTGTATGCTTAATTTCTGACTGGTCCTTTTTCAAGTCTTTGATGTTTGTCTAAGATCCTTAAAAGTCTTACTAAGTCCTGTGAAACTCTCATTAAGTTCCTTAAGCATTCTTATAACCATTGTCTTAAATTCTGTATCTAGTAGTTAGTTTGCTCCCATTTCATTTAGCTCTTTTTCTGGAGATTTCTTCTGTTTTTTTCATTTGTCACATGGTTCTTTGTCTCCACATTTTGGCTGCTTCCATGTGTTTGTTTTTATATTTGAGGTAAAACTGCAATGTCTCTTGGAATTAGTAGAGTAGCCTTGTGTAGTAGGTATCCTGTAGAACCCAGTAGCTCAGCCTCTCCAGTCACCTGAGCTGGGCACTCTAGGTGCACCTGTGTGTGCTGTGTGCACTCTCTTGTAGTTGAGCCTTGATTGCTCTTGGCTTCACTGGGAGGAACTGACCCCAGGCCAATGGACCAGCTGCAACTACAGTGGAAGAAGTGTTGTCCAGGAGATCCCCTATGGGACAGGACTTGCTTCAGTGGGGCTTTGATGCTCATTGGGTCTGCCCTTTAAGTGTGTCACTTGTGGATGTGTAGAGTTGTAATCTGGTATGGTCTGAAGCTGTGCACTGGCTTTTCCCTGCCTGGGTCCACCAGTCATGAGCTACAGAGCAATCTGCAGATGGCTGGTACTTGTGTTGGGCTTGGAAGTGCCCAGGAGAAGCCAAACCATGAAACAAGACAGGCGGTTTCTAGTGTCAGGCCTGGGGTCACTTATTGAGAGGAATGAGCACACTGATCCTACTATTATTTACTAAAATAATTTAATAGTAAACAGTATTTCAGTTCATTTATAAAAAAATTCTATATTCATTTAGTTCCATTTCATGTCTTCTTACAGATAAAGAGAAATTTAAACTCTAAGGTTATCACTTTCTGTGGCTACCTGGTCTTGAATCACATCAATATCTCAGAGCCACATAGCAAAGGAGGCTCTTCTGTTCCTTTTAAGAAAATCTCAAGGACATGGACATTTCTGGGGTAATTATTGTAACTCAAGCAAGGAGTTGTTGAGCCATTTTTTAAATGCTCAGATTAAGTGCAGAAATTAGAGCAGGTGTAATAGAGAACCCAAAGTCCAGCAGGTAATTTCCAAGACTGAAGAAACAGAGACTATAAAATAGTTGGACACAAAAATACCATAGAAAAAGTGAAACACATATGGATGGTAACTTATTTCAGGAACAAAGTTTGTGTTTATACTCAATTATTATAGCTTCATTCTTTGGAATAGCTTGACTGCCACTATTAATACTCAATTTACTATAGCTTCATTCTTTGAAATAGTTTGACTGCCACTGTATAATGTTCCAAAGGGACAAAATATATAAATATTTCAAAATATATGAAAAGAGAAATAATATTTAAGTGTCATTCTTATATAACATTTCAAAATAGAACAGATGTTTGTTTATGTAAATTCAACCAGAAGATGTTCATGAAAAGAGCAATATATTCTTCCCCCTGCTTATTCTCTGGAACACAGTATTTGAGTTTCATTTATTAATCACCAGTTTTATCTGATTATCAAAAAAATAACCGCTTAATTTTCTGAACTTCTCTACTGTGAATTTCTTCTTGAGACAGAGTGTTATATTCTATTGATTTTAGTGGAAAAGTGTAAAGTTTAAGTTAAAAAATAAAGAGTATTTGGCAACCAATTTATGTAAATTGGAGCAATTATGAGAGAATGAGGAATGCAAGAAGAAAGTGAAGGATATAAGATATATAAAGAGATAAATACTCGCTATTAATTTTCAAAGATTATCATATTGATTTTCCTAGAGAAAAAATGAAAGCAAAAGTAAGACTTAAATGTTCTATGTATACCCACATATCAATACACAGCTACCTACTGAGTGGCAAAGATTAAAGAGGATTTAAAAATATTTTTTTCATATATTTCAGAATGCATTTCTATTTTTTTATGTTTTCCTTGAGAAAATAAATATTGGAATAGTTTTATTAACATTATACAGTCAGATAATCATTTATTATTATTCCATACTATAATTAAAGCAAAAAGCTAACACTTTTCAGGTTGTAGGTGTCATTAAAGGACATATCCAATCTCTAAAGAAACTTATTAGTTCAGCCTAATAATTAAATCTTTATTGAGTTGAGGCTGATGCTGTTCTGTTTAGTGGATCCTGAATGCAACTGATTCTTGAGAAATGATATTTACAGAAGTCTGAAAAGCAAATCAAACCAAGACCTTTTTGTATAGATAATTGAGAATTAGATGAGTCCTGAAATCTCAGACAAATCTAATATTGAGAAAGTTTAGATGGATTTGTAATCTAATTTAAAAATAATTTAAATCTTTTTTCAAAAGGGAAGCATTATTATTACTGTTAGAAGATTGTCCAGAAACTATGTGCTGGGAGCTAATTTTCCAGAACCCTTTACACATCCTCCAAACAGAGGCATTATAATCTTTTGTTTTGCATTATTTTTTCATACATGTTTGTATAGCAAACAACATTGGAAGATAGAAGTAGTGCCTCTTCTGGGGCTAAGTTCAGAATTACTTTATGTTCCAAATAATAAAGACAATGTCATTGGAGACAAAGGCCAAGTAAATTTGGTAGCAACTCCCTTGAAAATATTGTGATTTTCTAAACTCAGGGTTTCTCCACTCTAACGCTGACCCACTTTATGTGCAGCATCCATCTGGGCCTGTCTCTGCAACACCTGTCTCTGGGAATCAATAAAAACAAACATGCACATGATGCTCAAATTACTTGCTGTGCTATTTAATCTAATAAAAGAGTAATATTGAAATGGACTGTTTCTCCAGGACACCTAAGCCATGCCCACCAGCCAATCAGAGTGGCTGTATGCAAATTAACCCAGCCAAGATGGAGGCTGGCAGTCATGGAGCTAGAGTAAACAGGAAGCTTCCGTTGCACCAGGAGTAAACTGTCTGCCTAGGTCGGCTGGGCCTCTCTCTGCTCAAGGCAACATAGTTGCAATTATAGAAGCCACAAAGCTGAACCAAACAGGAGGCTTCCTTACCTGCCTAGGCCTCAGCTTAAAGCAACAGTGTATCAATTATAGAAGATAAATAAACCTCAAAAGCCTGCTTCCAGCCAGCCTTGCTGGGACATTGGGCCAATGGGAGCTATGGGAAGCCTAAAAGCCTGAAAATGGCCCTCAGCCCCGCACCCAGGCTGCCCAAGCACCACAGTAGGAACTCGAACTCTGAAGGGGCTGAGGGCAACCTGAAAACAGCCCTCAGCCCTTCACCCAAGCTGGCCACACCCCAATGGGGTGAGGGTTCACAATGGGGGGCTTGACCATCCTGCAAACAGCCATCAGCCCCTCACCCAGGCTGGCCAGGCCTGCCAGCAGGTGGACATCCCCCGAGGGATCCCAGACTGCAAGAAGGCACAGGCTGGGCTGAGGGACCTCCCGAGTGCACAAATTTTTGTGCACCAGGCCCCCAGTGAGTAATAAAGACCTTTATTTCTGACTCAGGACTCTGTGACAGCTGCCAATATTCGTGAGATCATGGCAGGCCAACCTGTGTATGCAAGGAAGGTAAAATTTCAGACCCTTCAATCTGTTGACAATGGACAAAATTTAACTCTGATATGGTAGAGATGTACTTCTGACTTTAAGAGATTATATTTTGAGGCTTGCATCTATATGATGCTCACAGCTTTACCTGATGCATAGGAGGTGCCCAATATGTAAATAAATAAATTCACCTGATATGTCTCCCCTTTTTAAGTTCTCACAATGTTTTATGCAAACATGCTGTTTCTATAACATGTATACTCCTATGGACATGCATGTTTCTGTAAAAATGTATCGATGTGCACTTTTGTGAGGTTTTTAGGGATCATTTTACTATATGTTAAATTTCTGTTCATATTATAGAAAATTTGTGATTAGCACAGATGTTTCCATTTATTCAAAGCAACTTGAGACTAATCCTGTACAGTATACAGTATAGGCCTATAGATAATCATTTTTGTTATTTTTTCATAGGAATAAATATCACTTTTGAAAATCCTGCAAAGGCTGATGTGATCTATTAGTCGGGGCTGCTCTGTTGTAAAGCCTGCCAACCTGACTCTGACTTCTGTCCCTGAAGAATATTAGAAATGATCTTTTTGTGGTAACGTGTTCACATCTATTTTAGAAGTACCATAGTTTTAGAAAGCATTTTAGAGTCCTATCAGGATAGGTTCAAGCAATCTTTAAATCTAGTTATGGGAGTTTTCTGTGGGTTTACAGAACTACATATTTTCCTCATATTCACCTATTTGTCATGATAACATAATTATAAAAAAACACTAATTTTTATTTATATAACAAAAGAAAAATGAAATATTCCAATTATTTAACATTTAATTTTTTATTGTGATATAATAAACATTTCATATTAGTTTTGAGTGTACAACATACTGATTTGATATGTGCATGTATTCTGAAATGTACAGAATGTTTACTATTATTAATAAGACACCATTATATATTTGAAAGTTGCTAAGAAAGAAACTTTTAATTCTTGATTGATATTACCCTTTTGTCAAAGCTGGATAAGTTCTGATTTATATTAAAATATCATTCTAAGAGAGAATATAACATGAATTAATGAGGCAAATAAAATTTTATAAGATCTTTTATTTTAAAAACCAAATTATCTGCTGATACTTAAACATTTAAAAAATTCAAATAGTAATAACAATAGCCATCAGGATTTTATTTCCAACTTTTCACTATTAACAGTTTCTTATTTATCTTACATTCCAAAAAGAAATGAAGCATGTACTTATGCCTTTACTATAATAATTGCTTTAGCTTAGAATGGAAACACTCTTAAAGAGAGTATGCATGTCTAGCTTACCAAATGACCCTCAAAATGGACTACTCAGACCCTGAAAAGCTTATAAAATTTTATGTGGATATTAAAAATAGAAATAAATAATCCTAACTATTCCACATCTTGTTTCTTTCTTCTTCACTTCCCTCAAAATAATACATCTTGGATGTATTTATTGACTGCATAGTAATTAGTTATAAATGTATTATAACTCACCAAACCAGCCTGATTATGTTATCAGTTTCAGTTTTTATTTTCAGTCCATTGCTTTTAAAAATAAAACCCAAATGATTTCTTTACATATCTTGTTATGAATGTATATTTACATGTATATTCTTCTGTGTGTCTCTCTCATGTGCACGCACATGAGCAAACATTAAATTATATGGCATTATTCCAATTTTTGGTAAAGCATAAGATCTCCAGTTTTGAGGTGTGGTGCTTTAGAATATATTACAAAAGCAATATTTTACATTATATCTATAATAATAAAAGCATAGTATACTAATTAGACCAGACAGTCAAATGACCTTCCAGATATCCTTCTGGACAATCTTCCAGACACACTGGGGCTTCGAAGGCCGAGGTAAGTGGCTGCAGCTGTGAGGGACAAGTCCTTTGCACGAATTGTGTGCATTGGGCCTCTAGTATCTATATAAAAGTATTTGGCAACCATGAAGTAGCCTGTTTCACTTAATAATCAATTACTGTGCACTGGTTTTTGTTTTGTGTTATCTGCATTAAAGTTTGCCATATTATAAATTTACTTCCTCAAATCATAATCTGCTCTTAATAGTATCATTCATATTACTAGTAAAACTGCTTATGCTGCTTTTTCTTTTAATTAAAAAAGCAAAATTTTCATGTTGTGGTTCTCTGGAAATGTTCTTAATTAAAGTGAAATATGGTACAAAAAGTAAACAGAATGAGCTCTGTGGTACAGCAAGCAATCAAGTACATTATGATATGTATCATGAACTATAGATACTTTAAAAATAAAGGTAAAGATTTAAAGATATCTCAGTCAAATTTTTATACTTTGTTTTAAACAGCAATCATCACCTTCTCATATATTTCATATATACATATACATATATATGTACATATATATATATATATTATTGATTTCAGAGAGGAAGAGAGAGGGAGAGAGATAGAAACATCAATGATGAGAGGGAATCATTGATTGGCTGCCTCCTGCACGGCCTCTACTGGAGATTGAGCCATAACCCAGGCTTGTACCCTTACCAGGAATTGAACTGTGACCTCCTGTTCATAGATTGAAGCTCAACTATTGAGCCATGCAGGCTGGGCTCATATTTTATATATATTATTGCATATTTAACTCTGTTTATATAAAATTTATATATAATTTAGTTCTAGTGCAAATAAAGTAAAAATAAATATATTCTAAACTATATTATACAAAACATCCTATATAATAAAAGGTTAATATGCAAATTGACCCCTCTATTGGGAGTCCAACTAGGAGTTCAACCAGAGGGTGGGCCTGGCTGGTGAACCATGTCCAGCCCCTCTCCCTAGCTGGCCCACCCTGATTAGCCCTGATTGGGGCAGGCAAGCTGAACTCCACCCGTGCATGAATTTGTGCACCGGGCCTCTAGTTAATAATAATTTAAATATGTTTCAGAATTTCCATTGGAATTCACTGTTTCAAGAAATTGAATCTTTATTTGTTTTGAAAGCAAAATTAGCTTTACACATGACAATCAGTTATTAAGCACTTACTATATGCTTGTCAATCAATATTATTTCATTTAATAAGAATATTATGTTTAAAATTATGTTTTACCGTACCCTCTTATAGGCAGAAAAAAATGGTAAATCTATGTATAGCCAGTGTAACACAGCTAAAAGTGTTAAAGCTTATACTGAAATGTGTGTGTGTGTGTGTGTGTGTGTTTAATTTGAAAGTATATACTCTGAACAAAATACACTAACAATATAAGCATTATATTTTGGGGTGTGTGTGTGTGCGTATGTGTATGATTAATCTTCTATTTCAGTTTTTGGTCTTTAACAAGGTACTTAATGATGCAAATATACTATTAATATCTTAATGTTTTGTGGGTCAGTAATAGTTCTTATTACAATTTTCTAGTCTTGATTTAAATGTTAGTCTTATTATTTTACTTATTCGGGGTAATGTTAAACTTGAGATGTTTATTTTAGTATTTTTAAATCAAAGCAAATTTAAACTTTATTTGGTAACACATAGGATTCCAGAAAACATGACTGCAATTTTCAGTTGAGCAGAGAGTGAAAAAAAAATCCAGAGAAGAAAAAGTAGTCAATCTCCTATTCTGGTTACTGAGTACTTGAGGAACCTACACTGATGGATACTTAGAATTAGTTCAGTTGTGAATATATTTCAAAATACGTAAGTAAAGGACTAATAACTAGAGAAACTAACTGTTATAAATAAAATGAATTGTACAATTTTTCTTTTATAAGGAAGATTACAAGATCATCCCATTATATAGCAATTAAGAAGATAAGGTACATATAATAGAAATAATTGCTAATATCTAATTTTATCATGTCCTTCATTATAAGATTTTCCTGAACACCCTCTGCTTTTGCAATAACCAAGATATCATTATCAACATATATTTAAATTATTAGACCTTCCTTCATATGGCTTCTCCACACTCCAGGTTATGCTAGTGGATTTAATCGTATCAGCAGCGATTTCCACTTGCTGTGCCATAGCATGGCACATTGGTGGGCCACAAGAGTTTTTAAAACATGCAATAATACCTGACTATTACTCAGGGACACTGACCTCTTTTCCCTTAGGTTGTCAATAAAAAAATGACAACAGCCTATGCAGCAATAGGCATCCACTATGAATGTCCTGTCTTGAACCATAAGTATATGAGTCATATAATAGAGTAGCATCTAATTGGTCACTTTGCATAATAAAATTGTGCTTGATTGGTTAATTCTTTATACCAGAAATCCTTATATGCAAGTATAGGCACATGATATTTTTTAAAGTCATTCTGGAGCATTTTTTTTTTTTTTTGTAAATCAATCAAAATTACATTTTTGTCAGGTTGACACAAAATATATGTTTTGGTGTTCCACAGAATTTTAGTAATTAGTTTATGTGTTACATGAGATGGAAAAGATTGAAAATTACTGATATGGAGAGAGGCACAGGATCAGAATGGAGCATTTGAGACATCTGCCTGTTCACACCTTTAGGGAGCAATAGGTAGTTAAAAGAAATTTTTCCTAACTTTTATTTGTAGCCAAATTTTTTTCTGGACATAGTCAATAACAAAGATCAATATATTCTTTGGAGCATTACTTTAGCACACTAAAAGAAACAACTATATTACCTACATGCCAAGAACCTTAGCAAAACCTACAAGTTACAGGACACATCAAATCTATTGGAGAAAAGATTCCTCTCTTTGAACCTTACCACAACTAAAAGTGTTAAAAAAAGAGCAGAGCTGGAAAACAATTAGAAGAGATGATAGTAGAAGGCCATGAAAAACTCCTTACTCAGAACAGCAAATGATGGAAAGGATGCACAATTATGTATCTGTATTTTCTAAATTAAATCTATGTCTTCTCAATAATATTTTATTATTAATGCTATTAATGATGACATTAATAAAAAATTTATAACCAGTCTTGAGTAAAATTTAACTAAGTTCCAGATATTTTTCTAAAAGTTTACATGCAACATGCCATTTGATACATAGAGAAATCAAATGAGATATGTAATATATATTGTATCTTTTAGTGATGGGGAAAGTAGGATTCAGAAAATATGATGTGCCAAAATCATAAAAATCTTAAGAGATTGCACTGCAATTTGAGTTGAACAGTCTGAGTTCAGATCAATAATGTGGTTCTCTGGTATTTCTACATGCCAGACAACACCAAAACTGCATAAATTAATATGGATCTATGAACATCAAAAGAGACTATGAACATCAAAAATGTCTAAAAAGCATAGAGAAAAAAGCTCTGAGAGAAAATAAAAGGTAGCAGCAAAGAGTACAAAAGAAGGAAACAAGAATGGAGGAGGCAAACATATGCGGGTGCTGGTCACTCTTGTACCCGCTGATGGTGCAGGGTGATTAGGGCTGCTGCCATCATCACCCCTCAGAGCAGGGGAGGTGGAGAAGCCCTCAGGAGTGATCAGGGCCTGCAGCCACTGCTCACACCCACTGAGTGCTGAGGGATCAGGGTCGTCACTGCACACTGGCAGCGGGTGCAAGCAGTGGCTCCAGGGATGGCAGCAGAGGCGAGAGCTGAGTGGGACTGCAGCACATGGGAGCAAAGAATTTTCAGTAACCACCAGAGGCTCACCCTGAGGGCGGTGACTGGCCCGTGCCTTGGTCTGGCACCCTGCTCACCTGCTCCACCATCCGCCACAGCCCATGCCTGCCATGTTCTGCACTCACCCCCTGGTGGTCAGTGCATGTCATAGGGATCAGTTGTTCAGTTGTTTGGTTGCTCGGTTGCCTGGTTATTTGGTTGTGTGATTGTTCCACCATTTGGTCTATTGGTGGCTGCCAGCCCCAATTGCCCCTCAGGGCTTTTCCACCTCCTCCTGCTCCTGAAGGGTAACTGGGGCCAGCAGCTGCCTTTTGCCCCTTCTGCTTGCAACAGCCCTATTTGAACCCACTGCTGGTGCCAGCCCCAATCACTCCACTCTGTCAGCAGGTGCAAGTGGGACCGGCTTTATCGGTGTGTGAAAGTGGCAGTGGTGGGAGCAGGGCTGCAGGCAGACAGGGGACTGGGGACTGAGAGGTGGGAGAAGCAGGGGCATGGAGGATGGGCCGAGACCTGTCCCTGTGTCCACCACAGCCTCGTGGGCCACAGTTCCTTTCAAGGTGCACAGGTTTGTGCACAGGGCTCCTAGTATATAGATAATATGGGGTTTAAATATATTTTTTTAAAAATCCAGCCCTCGCCTGTTGGCTCAGTGGATAGAGGGCAGGATTGTGAACTAACAAGTCCAAGGTTCCATTCCTGTCAAGGGCAGGTACCTCAGTTGTAGGCTACATCTCCAGCCCAGGTTGGAACACATGCGGGAGGCAACCAATCTATGTGTCTCTCTTAATTTGATGTTTTTCTCTGTCTCCACCCTCCCTTCCACTCTCTTTGAAAATCAATGCAGAAAATATCCTCAAGTGAAGATTAACAAAAAATAAAAATATATCCAGGAGCAATATGTAAAATCAAATCATAAAAATATAAATTATAACATGAGATTTTAATATAAAATTTAAAGCAAAATACTAGTAATAAAAAAGTAAATTTAGGATTTAAACCTTAGCATCATTTATAGATTAATATATGTATAGCAAAATTTGTCCTGAAAATTATTTTAAGCGTCCATAAGGATATTATTTATAACAGTACATTTTAGAGACAAAATTTGAAGTTCAATAATAAGAAAATGTATGCACATTACAGACAACATGCTGGAAAACCAGCTTCCTGGAAACCTAAAACATAAAAGAAAATTACATTTTATTTTAAGAAATATAAGATTACTTTTTAATATCCCATTTGTATTAATTGTATGTAAATATTTTGAAAAAAGTTGAAATGTAAGAACTCTGGAATTATTTTTATACTTTTAAAAAATGTTTCCAGGTAACCTATAACATATTGCTTTGGTAATCAGATACAAGTCAAAATGCAATTTTAAAAATAAACATTACTTTTCTAATAAAATGTCATTTACACAATTTGATATATGATTTAGAGAGTGTTTTATAAGAATCATCTTAGAGTCTTTTGTTGAAATTTTATTTATTTATATACCATATTTTCTGGCATATAAGATGACTTTTTAACCCAGGAAAATCTTCTCAAAAGTCCAGGGTCATCTTATACGTCAGGTGTTGTCTTATACGCCAGGTGTCGTCTTATAGGGCGGGTGCTGAAACTTCCGAGCTGGACTGGAAAATCTGCGGTCGCTGCATTCTGTGGGGGAGCTCAAAAACGGCCGCACTCCATTCATTTCAATGGAGCTGGACGGAGACCTCAAGTGTCTCCAGTTGGCTCCTTTTTGTGCCACACACGGTCTCCGTCCAGACTTTTTAACCCAGGAAAATCTTCTCAAAAGTTGGGGGTCATCTTATATGCCCAGTTGTCTTATACGCCAGAAAATAGGGTACTAGTATATAAAAGCCAAGCGACCGAAAGGATGGAATGACTGGTTGCTATGACATGCACTGCAGTGGCCAACTGGCTCCATTGGGGCCCTGATCAGCCCCCAACTTCCCAAGGCCCCTCCCCCTGGCTGGCCTAGCACCTGATCTTCCCCCTCCTACTCCAATTGGGAGCGGGAATGGCAGACCTCCTGCAGCCCCTCCCCCCAACCTACCTGAAATGGTACTCAGTAACCATCATAATAAAAATAAGATAGTTTTGTTAACATTTACACAACTCTAGTCCACTTTGCCCTCCCTCTGCCAGAGCCCAATGTGAGTGGCTCACATGAAATTTTGTGTGTTGGCCCTTTAAGAGGGTGCCTGCATTCTAACCATCTCTCTCTGACATACAACAACTCTGCTGCTTTTCACAGCCAAATATTGTGTGGGCACCTTTCTCAGTTTCGGTGCTCTGGGCTGGGGAGTTCAGCTTGGGGCTTAGACCCCAGAATTCTCAGTGGGAACCTCCCACAGCTGGGATATCCCTCTGGAACTTCAGCTGCTGCACTTTTGCGCCTCTGTACTTCCTACCAGCCTCTATGCAGTCTCCACTTTCCATCCTTGATTATCAGGGTTCTCTCCAGTGAGTCTTCAGTTGATTATACAAGATGGTTTTTCTATATTTTAGTTGTAATTCCAGTTTGGTCCTGGGAGATTCTCAGTCTAGCTTCCACTTACTTACTCTGTCATCATCTTGGAATCCTGCAATACTTCTTTTAAAAATAATCATAATAATACTCCTTTCACTTAGAATTGAAATATTACTGTGAAAATTCTTGATAGAATCATAAAGAAGCTTTACATGTTCACTTATTTGATCATATCAAGATTATTAGAGGCCCATTGCAGGAAGATTCCTGCAAGAATAGGGCTTCCTGAGCCAGAGCAAAGCAGAGAAGGGAGTGAAGCCCCCGAGGCAGGCTTCACTTCCTTCTCTGCTGCCTCACTTCTTCCCATCTTCTCCCATCTCTGCTGCCTTTCTCCCTCCCATTTCCTCCACTTTGCTTCCTCCAGTCTCCACTGCCTCGCTCCCTCTCTTCTCTGCCGCTTCACTCCCTTCTGCAGCACTTGGCTTCCTTCTAGGCTGTCTTCAGTCTTCGTTCCTGCCTGTGTATGCAAATTAACAGCCATCTTGGCTGGGTTAATTTGCGTAGTCACTCTGATTGGCTGGCGAGCATGGCTTGTCTGGTGGGAGTGGATTAGGTGACTTGGAGTGAGGGTAAATTTGCATATTACTCTTTTATTAGATTAGATGATTTGAATCATGTTAACATGATGAAAATATTATCATTCTTTCACACAAAGATACTTAGATTTGAAGCCATAACTCTTCTTTATATTCTCTTCAGAGTGACATAATTCTTCCAAAGTTAATCTCTTTCAGAAAGGCAAGTAATGCACATTATTTTAGAAAGTACTCACTTACACTGCAGACCTATAATCAAAGTCAACAATTATGTATGGATTGACATAAAAGGTTGGGTGCTACACGGATGTTTACTTCTGTTGGAATCTTTTGATCACAGCTGCATTTTGCTGAAATAGACTTGACTGATCATAAATAACATATTCTTACTGTACTACAAAATTCATGTTAATCTATTTAGACTAACCATAAGCCCATTTGGCACCTGCTAGAGCAATGCTTTTAAAACTGTGAGTCTGATGGTAGCAACTTGGTGCCTTTAGACTAGCATTTATTTTAGTAAAGCATGACAGGGTAGAATAGGATAGAGATCTGTTCAATTCCACATGCATTACAAGTAGTAGGCATACCTGTTGTTTAGCAAATGTGTGTATTTATGAGTGCAATGTTGAAATAGAAAATGTCTTACTATTGTTTGCAGTTTAAAAATTTGAAGGCAATCATGTAAATTTTCATATGGTAAAATAGAGACCTCTTAACTTCAAGAGTTGTACAACATAATATCAAATTTTAATCAAAAGTTTTCCAAGTATAACAAAATTTAAGTTAAAAATTTACTGAAAATTATATTCTATAGATAGATTTATAAGTAGAATTAGAAAATATCATCATGAGTCATATTGAGCATCTTATATTCAATAAATACTTGTGTTTCTTTTACTCTGGGCCTTGTTTATATTCTTTAAATATTTTTATTAGACAGTTAATATTATTCTTATTAATTTGTAAAATTTGGATATTTACCTGTCATTTATTTTACAAACATTTCCTCAGTTTTTCTATGGTGTTTTCATTTTGTATACTCAGATATTTTCAAACTATATGCAGTCAAATTTATCATTATATTGTACTAGAGGCTGGGTACACAAAATTCGTGCACAGAGTGGAGGTGGGGGTGGTGGTGGTGTCCCTCAGACCAACCTGCACCCTTTCCAATCTAGGACCCCTTGAGGGATGTCCGACTGCCCATTTAGGCCTGATCCCACCGGTCCTAAATGGGCATTCAGACATCCCTTTCACAATCCAAGACTGCTGGCTCCCAACCTCTTGCCTAATGATTGCCCCTAACCACTCCCTGCCAGCCTGATCAATGCCTAACTGCTCCTGTGCCGGCCTGATTATCCCTAACTGCCCTCCCCCTGCCAGAATGGTTCCCCACAACTGTCCTCCCCTTCAGGCCTGGGTCCTCTCCCCCAACTGCCCTCCTGTGCCAGCCTGGTCACCCCCAACTTTCCTCTCAGTCAAGACTGGGTCCCCCCGCAATTGCTCTCCCCTGCATGCCTTGGTCCCTCCCAACTGCCCTCCCTTGCTGGCCATCTTGTGGCAGCCATCTTTGACCACATGGGGACAGCCATCTTGTGATTGTCAATTTGCATATTACTCTTTTATTAGATAGGATGTCTATTTTTCATAGAAGTTTTTTCACTGTTCAGATTATATACAGAAATGGGAGAAGTAGGTCAATAATAATAAGTATATAAAACAAAAATTAATAAATGAATCAGACAAGAATAAACTCTGTGCTTTGCATACTCACACCTAAAATCCTACTTTTTTTTGCCCATCACTTTATATTTTTACCTTTCTATCTTGGCTATAATACTCCTTCACTTCTATTCTGTACCTAAATTGTGTTTCTCTTAACATACAATTATCATACCCACATAAACCCTATTAAATAATGATAGATTTATAAAATATTTTTAAAACTTATCAGGCTAGTCACCATTCACTACTATTTTTCAACATATTTCTGGTTATTTCTATAACTTGATTGTTTTTTATTTTCTAACAATGAAAATATATTTCTAAGTTTAACATAAAAAGTAGACAAACAAAACTGTACAACTTGATGAATTATTACAATAAAAAAGAGAAATAATGCCACAATAAAGCTGAATACATTTAGAGACTCAAGTAATTAAGCCAACATCAAGATATAAAACATTATCAGCAAGCCTTATCATTATCAACTCACATGGGAAACATAATGTTTGTAACGATAGGTTAGCTTTGCCTGCACATGAACTTCAAAAAAAATGGAATAATACAGTTTGAGTTGGTCTTCTTCTGCTGAACATGACCTCTGAGGAGTCCACATTAGCTATTGTATCCTGCATGATTTTGCTCGTTTTCATGCTTTATGATATTGCATGAAAGAACTGTACCAAATGTAGATTAGCATATGGATTGTTTCAGTTTATGAATTTCATGAATAATATTGCTTTGTACATTCTTGTATATTATTTTATATTTGTATTCAGAACTCTGTTTTTCTTTGTGTTTCTTTGGAAATTTGCATTTTTCAATAATTTATCCCTTTTGATTTTTTTTTAATATATTTTATTAATTTTTTACAGAGAGGAAGGGAGAGAAATAGGGAGTTAGAAACATCGATGAGAGAGAAACATCCATCAGCTGCCTCCTGCACACCCCCTATTGGGGATGTGCCCACAACCAAGGTACATGCCCTTGACCAGAATCGAACCGGGGACCCTTGAGTCCTCAGGCCGACGCTCTATCCACTGAGCCAAACCGGTCAGAGCCATCCCTTTTGATTTAAATATTCAATGATATTGGCATTTATACAGCATTTTAATTTTCAAATCTGAATGTTCACTACTTAGACCTCTTCTGTTCTCTGTCTTCACTCATTCTCTTGGTGAAATAATTTTGTTTCTTCTTATATGCTAATAGCTCCCCAAATTTCTTTTCTAGCCTGAACCTCTCCTTCCAGTCCACCCACAGATGACCATCTGCTTGTTATGAATATCTACTTGAGTGCATAATAAACATCTCAGACATAACAGCAGTGAATCCAAACTCTGATATCTCCCTACAAATCTTTTTCTACCTGAGACTTCACCTCAGCAAATGGCTACATTCTTGCAGTTATTCAAAACCCTTGAGATCATCTTTTTAAAAATTTCTTATACCTCTCAGTAACCTCTCAGCAATTTCTGTTGACTTTTATTTTCAGATACCATTCAAACTTTTTCTTCCATTGCAGCCACTTTGATCCAAGTCAATGATCCAACTTTTTGCTGTACGTACTGTGATAGTCTCTCCTCATTCTCCTCCTAATCCCTTCCCTTCTCTTCTTTCCCAGGTACTACTTTACCTTATCCTACTCTTCTTTTCTCTTTCTCTACCTTCTTCCCTTTCTCATTGTTTTGTTTTCTTTTCTCCATATCTTTACTCATAAAAGATAGGTCGATTAATTGGCAAATCTCAGATCGTGTATTTCAGCCTTTTACTCAAAACCTTTCATCTTAATTATTTTAAAAGCCAAAGCCTTGAAGTGGTCTATATAGAGGTAGGTGTATGATTTCCACCCTTCCTTTATTACGTTGCTCTCATCTTTTCTAGTAGTTCTGATATTACTATTTCTCAAAAGATAGGCATGTCCCTATTTAGAAATCTTTTCACCTGTTTTCCTTTTGCTCAATTTTTTCCTTTACATATCCATATGATTCAAATATTTCTCAATGAGTTGTCCTATCATTTAAAAACCACAATCCTAACCTAGCCACTCCATATTTCCTTCTCTGCTTTATTTTTGTCATCATGTATTATATATATTTAATACTCACCCAAGGATTTTTTTTTT
>PVJC01031409.1:0-20600 GCA_004026665.1 Murina feae | reverse complement strand
GGGAGCGGATGGTGCAGTGGGGGGTGGGCGCTTCCTAAACTGAGTCCCGGAGGCTGCTTATGGGAGTGGCCACCCAATGGCCTCCCAGGAGGGAGCCTCCTGCCCGGCAGGCTGGTCTCACCCTCAGAGGCTTCCGCCTGGGAAGGCATCGGCTGGCTCAGGGCACCGGATGCCTTCCCAGGCGGGAGGCTCCCAAGATGGCGGAGGCCACAGCCCCAGAGAAGCCTGCACACGGGGGCTGTGGCCTCCGCCATCTTGGCTAGGCTAATTTGCATACAGTCACTCTGATTGGCTGGTGGGCGTGGCTTAGGCCGTCCCGAAGAAACGGTTAATTTTAATATTATGCTTTTATTAGTTAAGATGATAGTCCTTCTGATAGATGTGGGATGATATCTCATTGTGATTTTAATTTGTGTTGCTATGATTATTAGTAATTTTGATTATCATTTCATATATCTTGGCTATCTGTATTTCCTCTTTTGATAAATATCTGTTCAGTTCCTCAGTCTATTTTTTAAATTAGATCATTTGTTTTTTGGTGTGAAATTGTGTTCCTTACATATTTGGATATTAACCTTTTATTGGATGTATCACTGGTGAATATATTCTCCTATTCAGTAGGTTGGCTTTTTGTTTTGTTAATGGTTTCCTTAACTATGCAAAACATTACAGTTTGATGTAGTCCCATTTGTTTATTTTTCCTTTCATCTTCCTTACCCAAGGGGACATATCCAAAATAAAATATTGCTAAGAGTGATGTCAAACATTTGACTGCCTTCATTTTTTCCTGGATACATGGTTATGATTTCAGGTCTTACATTTAAGTCTTTAATCCATTTGAATTTACTCTGGTATCAGAAAGTAGCCTGGAATCATTTTTTTGCAGGTATCTGTCCATTTTTTTCTAACACTACTTATTGAAGAGACTGTCTTTACCCAATTGTATATTTTTGCCTTCTTTGTCATAAATTAATTGACACTATAGGCATGGGCTTGTTTCTTAGCTCCCTATTCTACTCCATTGATCTACCTATGTCAGCACTATGCTGTTTTGTTTACTGTCACCTTATAATGCAGATTTTTTTGCATTTTTTAATTTATTGATTAAAGTATTACATATGTGTCCTTATCCCATCATTGTCCCTCACCCGCCAATCATGCCCTCACCTTCACACCCTGTTGTCTGTGTCCATTGGTTATGCAAATATGCATGCATACAAGTCCTTCCGTTGATCTCTCTCTCTTACCCCCACCCTTCCCTACCTTCCCTCTGAGGTTTGAGCATCTGATTGATGCTTCTCTGTCTCTGGATCTGTTTTTGTTCATCAGTTTATGTTGTCCATTATATGCCACAATTGAGTGAGATCATATGATATTTATCTTTCTCTGACTGACTTATTTTGCTTAGCATAATGCTCTTCAGCTCTATCCATGCTGTTGCAAATGGTAGGAGTTCCTTCCTTTTTTACAGCAGCATAATATTCCATTGTGTAGATATGCCACAGTTTTTTCATCCATTCATCTGCTGATGGGCACTTAGGCTGTTTTCAAATCTTAGCTATGGCAAATTGTGCTCCTATGAACATAGAGGTACACTGATCCTTTCTGGGTCAAATGGGAGTTTCATTTTTAGTTTTTTGAGGAAACTCCATACAGTTCTCCACAGTGGCTGCACCACTCTGCATTCCCACCAGCAGTGTATGAGGGTTCCTTTTTCTCCACATCCTCACCACCACTTGTCATTTGTTGATTTGTTGATGGTAGCCATTGTGACAGGTATGAGATGGTATTTCATTATTGTTCTGATTTGCATCTCTCAGATTATTAGTGACTTTGTCATGTCTTCATATGTCTCTTAGCCTTCTGTATGTCCTCTTTCAAAAAGTATTTACTTAGGTGCTTTGTCCATTTTTTTATTGTATTGTTTATCTTTCTTTTGTTAAGTTGTATGAGTTTCCTATAAATTTGGAGATTAAACCCTTATTGGAGATAACATTGGCAAATATGTTCTCCCACGCAGTGGGCTTTCTTGTTGTTTTGTTGATAGCTTCTTTTGCTGTGCAGAAGCTTTCTATTTTGATGTCGTCCCATTTGTTTATTTTCTCCTTATTTTCCATTGGCCTATGAACTGTTTTGATAAAGATATTGCTATGACAAATATCTGCTATTTTGCTGCCTATGGCTTCTTCTAAGATTTTTATGTTTCCTGTCTTACATTTAAGTCTTTTGTCCATTTTGAGTTTATTTTTGTGTATGGTGTAAGTTGGTGGTCTACTTTCATTTCTTTGCATGTATCTGTCCAATTTTCCAACACCATTTATTGAAGAGGCTATCTTTACTCCATTGTATATTCTTGCCTCCTTTGTCAAATATCAATTGAGCATAATGGCTTGAGTCAATTTCTAGGTTTTCTGTTCTTTCCATTGGTCTATATGTCTGTTTTTGTGCTGGTACCAAGCAGTTTTGATAACAGTGGCTTTGTGGTATAGCTTGATATCTGGTATTGTGATCCCTCCAACTTTGTTCTTCTTTTTCAAGATTGCTGCAGTTATTCGGGGTCCTTTTTTTTTTAATTCCATTTGAATTTTGGAGAGTATGTTCTAGGTCTTTAAAGTATGCTGTTGGTATTTTAATGGGGATTTCATTGAATCTATTGATTGCTTTAGGTAGTATGTACATTTTAATGATTATTCTACCAATCCATGAACATAGTACATTCTTCCATTTGTTTATGTAATCCTCTATCTCTTTTTTCGGCATCCTGTGATTTTCTGAGTACATGTGCTTTACCTCCTTGGTTAAATTTATTCCAAGGTATCTTAATTTTTTCTTGTAATGGTAAATGGGTTTGTTTATTTAGTTTCTCTTTCTGTGAGTTCATTTTCTATAATAATAAAAGCATAATATGCTAATTAAACTGGATAGCTGAATGACCTTACAGACACCATTCTGGATGCCCTTTCAGATGAAGCCGTAATGGCAGGTGTCAAGGCAGAGGTGGTTACAGGTGATCTGGCAGGCATGCAGATTGATGAAGCATGCAGAAAGAGTGATTAGGAGCTATCAGCCAGGTAGGCAGGTGAGTGGTTAGGAGCCAGTAATCCCGGATTGCTAGATGGATGTCTGACTACCAGGAATCATGCCTAAACTGGCAATCAGACATCTCCAAAGGGTCCTGGATTGTGAGAGGTTGCAGGCTGGGCTGAGGGACCCCCTCGTCCTGTGCATGAGTTTCATGCACTGGGCCTCTAGTTGGTGTATAAAAAAAGCCATAGACTTATGGGTGTTAATTTTGTATCCTGCTACACTGCCAAATTCATTTATAAATTCTGGTAGTTTTTTTAATGGAGTCTTTAGGGTTTTCCATGTATAATATCATGTCATCTGTGAATAATGACAATTTTACTTCTTCTTTTCCAATTTGGATGACTTTTATTTCTTCTTCTTGTCTGATTGCTATGGCTAGCACTTCCAGTACTATGTCAAATAGGAGTGGTGAAAGTAAACATCCCTAAATTGTTCCTGTTCTTTGAGGAAATTTTAGTTTTTGCCCATTGAGTGTGGTGTTGACTGTAGGTTTGTCATATCAGGCTTTTATTATGTTGAGGTATGATTCCTCCATACCCACTTTGCTGAGAGTTTTTATCAGAAAAGGGTGTTGTATTTTGTCAAATGCCTTTTCTGCATCAATTGATATGATTATGTGATTTTTGTCTCTCAATTTGTTTATGTGATGTATCACATTTATTGATTTGCAGATATTGTACCAACTTTGCATCCATGGAATAAATTCCACTTGGTCATGGTGTATGACCTTTCTAATGCGATGCTGGATCCGATTTGCTAGAATTTTATTGAATATTTTAGCATCTATGTTCATGAAGGATATTGGCTTATAATTCTTTTTCTTTGCAGCATCTTTATCTGGTTTTGGGATTAGGGTAATGCTGGCTTCATAGAAAGAGTTTGGAAGTGTTCCTTCCTCTTGAATTTTTTGGAATAGTCTGAGAAGGATAGGTTTTAATTCTTCTTTGAATGTTTGGTAAAATTCCCCTGTGAAGCTGTCTGGCCCCAGGCTTTTGTTTTTGGATCCAGTTCTTATTCTTAGTGAACATTATAAATGAGAGGATGGTTTCTTTAAGGAAAAAAAAGGTGAACATAAAATTATTTAAGAAAATAGTTAAGTTTATAAATAAAATCATACTGCATACCCCAATCATAGAATCTACTAAAGGCAAATGTTTATATTCCCATTTAACATTTTTTTCCTGAAATTTTTGATTGGATACTTTTTCATCTCATTTGCAATAAAAATTTCTATGTTGTGACTAGAAAGCTCCCTCTTCTACTGTGGTTGATAAAAGTTTATTTTCTCATTATTAATTCTTTAAAACATATCTTTCAGATCTTATAAGTGTTATATTGGTAATGCCCTGAAAATATTTCTGTACTGTTACTAATTTCTTTTCAAAAATCTCTAGCATCAATTTTATGAACCATAGGATTGGAACATGATCTCCAGGGACTAGATTCAGCCTTTCTACATTTCAGACCTGTGTCTCCTTCATGACATGTCCTTGCCTGTGCCAGAATAGTACATACACCTATTACAGGTTATCCCTGGTCCTGCCTTAGTGAGTGAATCAGGCAGTGGACTGATTCTGGTAATCATCCCACCTCAGAAAGCTTGCCTGTATAACCAAAAATTCTGTACAGAAATTACTGCACATAAATCACAGAGCCTTGTCCCAGTGAAACCAAACTGCATAATCACCAACTCAGGTTCTGCCAACTAAATCCTCAAAGGGCAATGGCCCTCCAAAGTCCCTACATAAGGGAAATGTGAGTATTGTTATTTTCATGGCAATATACTTACATAAATTTAATACAAATTTGTTTTCCTTATAACAGGACATAATTGGAAACATTAATTATATTACCAAGGCTTTGACTAGAATGTTATATTTGAGTTGTTGATAGAGTCAGAGATAACTATATAGCTCTAAGGCACTATAGTTGACTTTATGGAGCCAATAGCCCTTGGAAAAATCAGTCTCATGCCTTGCATACAGAGTGTCTAGGTGAGTTAAGGAAGGGTACTCCTTGGCAGACCCTGGGACCTTAGGATATTTTGAGTACCTGAGGACAAGAGGAATTCACTCAAATCTGTAGATGTTTCAGGAAAAGTCTGCTTGCATATCCTTGTTTCCTCCACAGCCCCCACAAAGGGAAATAAAATGTCAGGAAAGTCACATTCAAACAAACAGTGCTTATATATCAGTCTTGAAGAAAAGTTAAAACGTTTTATTTATACAGATTAAAAAACATTTTTTTAAAATTAGTGTGCACATTGTTGAGACATCTCCCAGGACCTTAGAAATGGATGATGGAGTAAGGGGTCCCTGAAGTTGAAGCTTCATTAGCTTCATGGAAGTCATGTTCAGATTTCCTTAAAAATGGAGCCCTCAGTCCCACCCCAACCAACTGAATGGAGATTTCTGGGAGGTGGGAGTGAGACTCTGTACTTCTAACATGCCGACCCTTCCAAAATGGCCTGGAAGCTCTGTGTAATGTCAGGACAAAATGCTTTCCCTAGCATTTCAACAGTGCTAGGCTGGTCCTCTTCTGCCAGGGTTAATGAAAATACTTTCAAAAACCAGGATTGTGTCTACTTCCAGAAGATCACTCAAGCATTGCAATTTATCTCAGGTTTGAACCAAGTAAACTATTTGTATGTAAGGGATACAGGCTTGTATTTATTCAGTGAGTATAACAGATGCTAAGAGCTTATAAGTTTATGTTGGCATTTAGTAATAACAACATATTTTTATTCATGATTTAAAATTTCAAAAATAGATTTAAGCTTCATTGAGTAATTATTAAATGCACACATACAGAGTATATTTTTATCACAGGGATAGACAGAGAAAAGCAGTGTTGGTATGTGGGGCTTTTCAATACTCACTATTATTAAATAAATGAATGAGTTATTTGAGCATAAAAAATTGATTTAAGAGATTTACTTCCAAATTGCAACAGTCCCGGGATATCTGCCCTTCTAATCCTAGTCACCTTCTCCATAATCCATATCTTATTTCAAAGAGATGAGTGGAAATTAAGCATTTATTCCGGGACCTGAGCCATTTTTGATGATGTCATAGAGCAAGTATTGATGGGTTTGTTTGAGACTTGTATCCTACTTCATATAAGGCGATCCATTTCCTTAGCACTTTACAAACATGAACTTATTGATTCCTTGTTGCAGTGCTGTAAGATAACTACGATTATGATGTGTCACAGGTAACGTTTGCAAGGCTACAGAGCTTCTTAAGTGCACCCGGCTAGAGTATAGCGACATTCACACTGATGTCCAGGGTACATGGTTCCAGATGTTCAGTTCTCCACCATCTATGACATTGATCTCATATGTGTACACACAGATCTAAGCATGGGAAAGATGCAAATCCCAGTATTTGAATTACGAATAAGAATTTTCATTTGACCCTGGGTTGCTTAAATTCTGCAATAATCATAACACTGTCGCTTTGTCCACCAATCCCCTTTTTTAATATGGTGGTAGTTTGGACTTTAAAAATCAACACTGGCCGGCCCATTTTGACCATGAGAAAATTTCTTATTCTCACTGAATATTAGTTAACTTCACTGTTGAACTTTCTGGACATTAGCACATAACTCGTGAGCTGATAGGGAAATGAAATAAAGTGATGTATAAATGCTTGTAAACATGGAGTTGTCTTGGGTTGATGGCCATGCGCAGTAGCTATCCTCACTCTTCATGCAGTGCATACCTGTCATTCACCACAGATGGCTCCAGTCATTACAGGACTATTTTTCAATGCCCCATTCCTTTCAAATATCTTCCCCATCCATAACCTGCAAGGACTCCTTTAACTTTTAATCGTTTTCGACACTTTTTGACCTGGCCTGTGTTTGTGTTTTCTCACCATAAATCATCTCTATCTAAGAGAAGCCTCTCATCAGTCAAGGTCTCGTTGCATTTCTACTCCCCCAAGGTTCCTCCAATTTCCGAGGATTAGAGCTAGAATGGCCTGAGAGCATGTAGATAGTTCAATAAACTGCTTAAAAAAACAATCCTGCCCTTCTCACACAATCCGCTCTGTGGCCTTCATTTCTGCACAGTTGTTATCCCAATCAATACTGGTATCTCAGTAATTAAAGGCTCCCAGGTTCAGACGATGGGCCTTCTTGCTGGCTTCTCTTATCTGCAGAAACACGGCCTCATACATTTGCTTCAGCTGTCCTTGCCTCTCCAGCTGCCATCAACAATTACATTGCTATTTTTTATTCCAAATCGACTGCTGTGTCAGGTGAACTATTTAAATGATCTTTGCTCATACTATCATTACCGTGGCCCACCCTAATAATATTTGACAGCGCCATTTGGTTTGTATTTCTTATCTTGGTACTAAGCTGAATTCCTTTCCACTTGTCGTAAATCTTTGCTGGGTAAATAAGTACATCCCATTGAATTATGTTTACCCATCTGTTAGTGTCCTGACAGGGCGGCTCTGGAAAACCCCTCATGGCTGCAGAGGCTTCTTCTCTAACTTCACCCTTCTAATGATCGATATCTGCACTAAAAATGAGAAATTCAGTCAAGCACAGGCATGACTGCACATAGAGGAATATGTGATCTTGTAGACATCTCAAAAAATTATAAAAATAAACTGCCTTACTTTACATCTGGTGGAGAAAGCCAATCCTGTAGCTGTACTTAGGTAATGAGGAGATCTTTGATTTGTCAAGCCCTGTACGGAGCTGGAAAATAATTTAGATACATTTTCTCAGACCTCTCTACTCACTGATTCTGGATGCTTTGCTATAAATTATGCAAGACAGCAGTATTTGACTGACTCTTACAGAGGTAAAGATTCTGTCTCTACATCACTGTCTAAGAGTCCACAGGCAGGAGAACTGTGGAAGGGGTAAATTAAGGAGAAAATAGAAATAAAAACAGGAAAGCAATGTAGTTTCAATCAAGCCTATCATGAGAGTAGACAAAGGCCTCAGTAATAGCATTGTCAACGATTGCGCTCCCCCCCGCCCCACCTCTATGAGCAACCACTAAATACTACCATCACCAACAACCAGTATCCTGTCACCATTGACCACTGATATCCACAACGCACCACCAACAAAAATCAACAAAACCAATAACTACCAATTAGCATCTAATGTAGGAGTTAATGAAAAATAGTATTTATCAGGGAAGTCATGAGACATTAAGAAGATAGAATCAGGCCACTGAGGAAGTCCCACTTTTAACAACCCAAGGTCAATCCCAAAGCTGATAAGCAGAATAAAAATCAGATTTGAAAGTTCATGTACAGGAATTCATGAGCAATAATATGAAGGTTATAACTATTTCTTTTTGTGTTTTTTTTTTGTTGTTGTTATTGTTAATCCTCACCCCAGGATATTTTTCATTGATTTTTAGAGAGAGCAGGAGGGAGCAGGGAGAGACAGAATCATCTGTGTGAGAGGTTGCCTCCTGCACACTCCCTGACTAGTTATGTGCTCTTGACTAGAATTGAACCCAGGACCCTTCAGTCCACAGACCAATGCTCTATCCACTGAGCTGAATCAGCTAGGGCTATAATCCTTTCTTAAAAACAAAATAGTAGATACAGCATAATGGAAAATTGGTAACAATGGTGCAAAACTACAAATAACATAATTTGTCTGTGTTTGCTATGATGCAACCCCAAAACATAAGTTAAAAATATCTGTGAAGTGACCATAATTAAATTGTTCATATTCACAGGTAAACACATGATCAACAGATCATATGATCTTCACAAAGTCACATAACAAGCTGTAGTCTGTACATTGACCCAGATGACTCCGTGCTGAATCAAACGTTCTCACCACACAAACTGCAATGGCTTTATCTTTCAACAGACACTACCTATATTCAAAGAAGAGTTAAAGCATTCTGCTTCAGGTGGATCTTTGTAAACTTTCCACTTCCAGCTTTAACAATCTAAAAACTGCTCAGGTAATTGTACATAATAGTAAGGGGGCAGGGGAATAAAGAAAAGGAAATCAATAAAAG
The DNA here is from genome assembly GCA_004026665.1 of Murina feae. Lineage (NCBI taxonomy): Eukaryota > Metazoa > Chordata > Mammalia > Chiroptera > Vespertilionidae > Murina > Murina feae. The sequence goes on along the minus strand of PVJC01031409.1, from coordinate 11,503 downwards.
ATTATATAATTGTATTTCTTATCTTCCAATGCTAAGGTTATCCATAGAAAATCTAGTTATCAGAAGACATCCAACCTTGACAAGGTTAGCCTGGATTTGTGGTTACAGTAGTTTGTGATTTTTAAAGTATTATAATTATGATGATAATCATTATGGAGTTGTAGCATGTACCTTTTAATTTGGTTGTCAAGGGAGACAGGGAGTGATAATTAAGGCTAAAAGATGGAGAATGGAAGCCTTATTAAAGGATATATTGAAGATGGGAATTTGATCTGAGAATTAGATTATGATGAGAGTTTTTAAGGCAGCTGTGACACTCTTGAGTGACAGGGGAAGTGAGCAGGCAATTACAACGACAGGCATCTCCCTTAATCTTTACAATCCCAAACTCACCATCACATCCATTTAAATTAATTTTTATGAAGCCTGCACGCATATGGCCTCACCAAATTGGAAATTTGTTTGTTTATTGTCCACAGGAAATAATTTCAGGGAAGCAAGTGGCAGTGAAAGCCAACATGCCTGTCTGTCTTGTCTTTTTAACTTGTAAAAATTAATAACATGAGATTAATCTGAAGGCAGTTGCCTTATGAAAGCTGGCTGATGCTCAGCAGACAAGCATTGTTGTGATCACCAGTGGGAAGGTCAGAGGAAGGCATGTAAAAGTCACAGCTGATTCGTTAGTTCCTGCATTAAGCCAAGGATTTGAAAAGAACAGCAACAAGGTTTGTGTTGCTCAGAGTTACATGTAAAAATCAGTCTTCCTCGCGTTGCTGAGACTGAAATTTTCAGGAATGGATTTTAAACAACTTTGCACATAGTTACTTTAAGATGTCTGTTCCGTAGAGATAGCAATAGCTCATTACCATGCATGCCGAAAACCTATTTTAAGAAGTACTTTACTGCACAAAGAATAATTTACCACATCATATTTTTTCCTCCCAGTAATGCTAATATAAATAATTGTTGTGCCTTAAATTGGCATTATATTTTGATAGCATAGTTTTTAATATACAAAGAACTGTTCGGCGGAACTGTTCAGAAACATGGAAATGGAGACAAAAATAGGAGTCTTTGGGAACAGCTCTTAATTTAAATTCCATTTATTGTTCTGATAGAGTCTGGTAGCTGAAGATGTTTCAACATAATGATGGAATCATGATTGTTTTGCAAATAAGTTTTAAAATATATCAGAAATGTGTTTGTGGTGTAGATATGGCAAATCTGAAAAATCACACTAATTAAGTGTTCTTTATTATTCCATCTGTTATTTTCTTTTAGGTTATCTATAGGGCTCTCATGTATGTATGTATATATGTATTTATATAATGTTGGGCAAAGTTCTGTAATAGTGGCTAGTAGACGTGTGCAATTTTTCTAAGTTCTAATAATAAAAGGCTGTTAATGTATGTCATTATCCTATAAAACCGAAATTGATATATAGTACCAATAGTTGATAGAATAAGAAATGTGATAGGTGATTAATATCAGAGGTAAAAAAATACTAGAAAGAATAATAAACAGTAGCTATGTTTTGAGAAGGAGCTGAATCCTCAGTACATTGGAAAATTATTTATAATCTCTAACGTTCAACAGCACAAAATTACTCTTTAGGAATAGAATAATTTAAAACAAGAAATAATTAAATGATCTGAGTACAAAGATGCTTCTATAAGAGAGAGTTTTCATTTCATAAGGATCTTCAGTAATGTGCAAATATTTCTGAGAAAACATTAAAATCTTATTTAAAATATATTCTCTATATACGTGTGTGAATGCATATGTAGGATATCAATCACACATATCAAGCTAGCAATCATAAAGTGGATTCCATTTATCTTTTGTGAAAGACTAGCTATTTTGGAAAAATAAAAACTTTGCTGTTGTTCTTTTACTTTGTCATTTTTAGTAAGATGGTGAGTAATTCAGCCCATTTTACTTCATTTCCTGCATATAAAACTCAGGTGGCAATACCTACAGTGTCAGTGTGTTGAGGTTCAAATTAATTGCATGGACTTAGTAATGAACATGAATTAAACAATTCTCATTGCCTGAGCTGTGATTAAAACCTGAGTGCATTGCAATGTTGGAAGAAGGACTGTCTTTCTACCACCACCAACTGAGCACAATATAAATTAACAACAGAGGATGGCTGCAAAAGAGGATCCAACAGAATCACCTCTCCTCTCAGGACCACCATCTGCCTTTGTAGGAACTCAGGAACCTCCATCATTGTCTCGGGTTCTAATATAACCTTTGCTATGCAGAATATTGCACACATGTTGCACTAAGGCTTGATTGATTGCTATACATTAGCCCTCGGTAGTATTTTATTGAATCATTGAAGGGAATATTCCTGGGACTGTAAAATCTGACGGGGATAATTTGATGTTGGGAAGGTGACTGTTTAGGTCGTCTTATATTTGAGTATTTTTCCACAAAGTACTATTCCATGAGCATTAAACTGAGATTTAGGAGACAAGTATATTGTCCAAAATATGCTAGGTTCCAGCCTATGACCCTGGCAAAGTGGTTAACCAGAGTACTTTCTTGTGTGTTATGCATGCTCCCTGTTACCTTCCCTTTTTTCTACTCGTCATTTAGCATGTAGAAGTTAACATTCACTGTGTGCCCTGAAAATGACCAGCGAGACAGGCAGACTTCAAGAAACATAAATACAAAACAACACTGTGTCTCTAGAGGTGATTTTCCTGGTGGAAATGTCAACATTATCCAGATTTTAATTTAGCCCTCTCCAAAATCTAACATGTGAAAGTCCAAGGATGATGTTAGTAAAGGCACTTAATAAGCAAACTCTGATAGAAGAAAAAAATAAGTTCAGAAAATGTAGAAAAACAGAAAGAATGGTTTGAATATAAAAATGCAATTAAAATCAGGGATTAAAAAATGAGAAAAAAATGAAAATAAATGGATTATCCAGAAACAATAAAGAAGGCAAAAGAAAGGACTTATCAAATGATATTGGGATAAAGGGACTTCTCCATTGCTGGTGGCCACAAAGACTGATTTTATGGCCCAATGATTGTGGTCCAACAGTAAACTTTCATCACTACCTTGTGATAAAAGTGGCCTTTCCAAAGAGAATGCTATAGGAATAGCAGAGGACTGGGAGATACAATTTTTGGATTCAAATCTGAAATTTTCTACTAATAAGACTCTGATCATCAGCAATTGAATTTAACTTCCTAAAAGTGGTCAGCTTGTGAATTAGAAAACAAAACAAAACAAAAAACCACCTCTTAGAATTGCTTTGGGAATTGAATGTGCTAAGTCATGAGGAAACACTTTATATATTTAAAGGTAGCATTTATTGTTTTCCTTTGGTAAACTCCAACTGGTATAAATCAGACTCTTATGAATAGATATTGTTATTCAGTTGTACCTTAAAGCACTGGAGAAACAGTTGCATTCTCCTCATTCTCCTTCCTTATCAAGAAGGAAAATACTTTTATCCATTCCTAAAGGAATGCATTTTTATTTTAAACTAGAGGCCCGGTGCATGAAATTCGTGCATGGAGTGGGGGTGGGGGTGGTGGTGGTGTCCCTCAGAGCAAACTGCACCCTTTACAATCTGGGACCCCTTAAGGGATGTCCAACTGCCTGTTTAGGCCCGCTCCCACTGGTGGGATCGGGCCTAAACAGGCAGTTGGGCATCCCTTTCACAATCCAGGACTGCTGGCTCCCAACCTTTCACTTGCCAATTGCCCCAAACCACTCCTCTGCTAGTCTGATCAATACCTAACTGCTCCTGTGCTGGCCTGATTGCCCCTAACTGCCCTCCCCATGCCAGGATGATCCCCCCAACTATCCTCCCCTGCCGACCTGTGTGCTCCTAACTGCCCTTCCCCTGCCAGGATGGTCCCCCACAACTGTGCTCCCCTGCAAGCATTGGTCCCCCACAACTGCCCTCCCCTGTAGGCCTGTGTCCTTCCCAAATGCCCTCCCTTGCAGGCCTTCCCCCACAAATGTCCTCCCATGCAGGCCAGAGTCCCCCCCCCCAACTGCCCTCCTCTGCAAGCCTGGTCCTCCCCAAGTGTCCTCCCCTGCAGGCCTGGGTCCCCTCAACTGCCTTTCCCTGCAGGCCTGGGTCCCTCCCAACTGCCCTCCCTTGCTGGCCATCTTGTGGTGGCCATCTTTGACCACATGAGGGAAGCCATCTTGTGATGGTCAATTTGCATATTACTCTTTTATTAGATAGGATTCTAGAGGCCCGGTGCACAAATATCATGCATGAGAGGAGAGTGTCCCTCAGCCCGGCCTACACCCTCTCCAATCTAGGACCCCTTGGGGGATGTCCAACTGCTGGTTTAAGCCTGATCTCTGAGGGATCAGGCTTAAATTGGCAGTCAAACACCCTACTCACAATCCAGGACCACTGGCTCCTAATCACTCATCTGCATGCCTTTCTAATGTTAATGCCCCCAACTGCCCTCCCCTGCCAGCCTGGTCACCCCCAAGTGCCCTCTTGTTCCAGTCTGATTGCCCCTAACCCCCTGCCAGCCTGATCTTGCCCCTAACTGCCTCTCCCTTGGCTCCCACCACCATGGAAGTCAGATATCCGGAAGATGGCTAGTTGACCTGGTCTAATTAGCATATTACCCTTTTATTAGTGTAGATAGATTATATAGGATAGGATTGCTTAAATGGGGGGAAAAGCCCTTTTCAGCAGGAGGAGATGCTCTTGGCAGTCAAAAATACTTAACCCCTATGTCTGGACTGATAGCCAGCCATATGCACTATACTGCCAAACTGGTCATTAAAAATTTGAACTGCTTTCTTACACCAAACAGCTGTTGCCCTTAAAACCCCTTTTTAGCCCCACCTTAGGTTCTGCCTTCACAGTTCACCCAGATTAGTTTCTGATTGTTTGGTTTCTATGCCAGTTATCACAAAAAGCTCCACCTTCTAAGAAGCCATTGGCTAACGTGACCAGATTTTAACATTGGTAAAGTGGGACACCATTGACCACTTGGCTGCCAAAAACCGAATCTTCCCTTCCGTTCTCCCGCCGTTCCCTAGCTTGTCATGCATTCTTTCCAAAAATCAGGACTTTTTTAAAACGCCGCAGGACGCGGGAAAAATTGTTAAAAGTTGGGACTGTCCCGCCAAAAGCGGGACGTCTCGTCACCTTACCATTGGCTCCTCTGGGAAATCCAGAATCACCGCTGCCTTCACCTCTGCACCAGCCCTTTAGTCACACCTCCAGCCTGCTACCAGGTGCATCTCTGGTAGCTCTGAGAAGCGGCACCTCAGGTCTGTGCTGGTGGCATTTTGAATTCTCATCCCTGACCTAACTTTACAGTGCGAGCTCTGTGAAGGCAAGCATTTATCTTATTCATTCTTAGTTCACTCATAGACTTTACCTGTGTCTATGTACCTATGCTAGCACCGCATGGTGACCGGTCGAATGGTTGATTCAGTCATCATGGTCACTGCCTTTATATATATATAGATTAGTCATTAATCTATGAATCTATTATATATATATAATTTTTTTATTTATTTTTTCTTCTAAATTGTGCCATGTTCTGTGCATTACTCAAGAGTTAAATTACATTGAGATAAACCTATGTCTCTAATCTTATATCTGGCTGGGTAGAAAGACCTTTACATTTTTCTTTTTTGATCCAATCACTCCTTCTAAATTTAAGGTATAGTTTGGGGAAACTTTCTTAATGTTGATCTTTTGTTCAAGAACAGTTCCTAAAGGTTACAACTTGAATCCGCAAGCAAATATAAACTCTACTGAGCATCAGCTGTCGGCCATGACTGTGTATATATTGGAATTGCAAGCTTGATATATGTTACCTTTCTTCAACGTGCTCACTGCCGGGCTGGGAAATGTGATTATGTATACCTTACCCCTAGAGTAGCTCCAAAACTCCTTTTATAATTGTCCATGTGATGTATGTCATCTTTCCCCCTATTTTTCTCTCCCTGTCAACTCACAGGTAGGGAGCGACTCTGTGGACATAGTCTTTCAGTTTCCCAGGTGCCATGGTCACAAGGAGCTCTGACATCACCTTCTAAATACGAAGACGTGTGGATGTAGACACTGTCCCAATGGAAAGAGAGGATTCGGACATGACATCCAGCCCTGCCCCACCCCCTCTGGAGCATTAGGGGTTACTTAATAGGAGCCTCTCTTCTGGTTTTTTCCCATGGGGATTATAGGACAGTCTGCAAGGCCCATTCACTAGGAGTATGATTGTAATGGAGAGGAGGGAGAAATGTCAAATAACCAACACTAGAACCTTGGCTAATTCAAGTCCTCCATGCAGAAATCAAGTGGTAATCTCAACCAGTGCCTTTGCTCATCTGCAGAACTGACTCAAGGTACACTTTGCCCACAGAACTTTGGAAGGTATAGGTCTGCCTGATTCAGGTCCTCAAACAAGGTCCACACAGGCAGAAGAGCTGAGTCAGACTCCCACCTACAATGAAATGTGGACCCCAGAGCAATCTGACCGGAAGGGCTCCCTAACACATCTGTTAGTTGCTGCAACAACCTAGCAAAAGGTGGATGAGCAGAGCTGATGGCTCTTAGAGCAAAGATAATGACTCTGTTTGACCAGAAAACTTGGGATACAGGTCAACTTGAGTCAAGGTGCTGAAAATAAAATCCTTAGTGGCCTGGGATCTTCTCCCACTGTTTCCAGGCAGAGAAACTAATTTGTAGCCCTATTTACTCTTCCATAGAACCTTTAGCCTGTCTGACTAGGGAACTTTATCAGAACACTGCGAAGTGCTTAAAAAGACCACAGCCTCTGGCTTTCCGCCTCTGTTACACCTGACCAGGATATTTAGCGCACTTTATTGCCTGATTCAGGGTCCTAAAACGATGAGCCATGCAGGCCCTGGGTCCCATTCTGTTGTCCCAAATAGAGCAAGTATGCTAATTTATAGCCCCACCTACTACTGAATATATATCCAGTCCTGGCTGGAAAGCCTTCCAGAGAATCCAGGCAATTCTAGAGCCCATTCCAGATCCTTAATTGGTCAGTGAACCAAGCCAACAGCCCTATCCAGCTATTCTCAGACAGTGGCATACACCTCAACTACCAATCTCACAGAGCAAATAATTGCCTCACTCCAAAGTAGACCCTAATAGAAGGCCACACTTGCTCAAGAATTTTAGCAGCACATACTCCAACTTATAAACTGAGCTGAATAGTAAAGCACTGTCTCCTCCCAAAGCAAACCTGCAAAGTTTGAAAGAAGAGACCACTTAAGCAAATGTACAGAGATCAACATAAGGAATCAAGGATCACACACACACACACACAAATGTAACTATGATGCCATCAAAGGAAACTTAAAAAACTCTAATAATTAACACTAAAGAAATAGACATCTGTGAACTGTTAGACAATGAACTCAGAATAATCCTCCTAAAGAGTTTAGTGAACTACAAGAACACAAAATAAAATTAGTAAAACAATGCATGAACATAATGAGAGGTTAAATAGACAGCATAAAAAGTATACATTAACTGAACTAAAGGACTCAACAGAGAACTTAAAAAAAAGCAGACTCAGAAGGAAAGAAGGAAGAGTGAGGGTTCCAAAATGGTGGATGCTACTAGTACACTGACATTCTCCCAGGACCAAAGTGGGATAATTAAAATACAGAAAAAGCATCTTGTATAATCAACTGAAAAGAAACCTGATAACCAAGGACATAAAGTGGAGACTGGTAGGAAGTGCAGTGGCAGAAGGGGCAGCTGGGCTCCTATAGATAGCAGCTGAAGTTCCAGACAGATATATCAGCTATGGGATTTTCCAATGAGAATTCTGGGGTCTAAACCCCAAGCTGGGTGTCCCGTCCCAAAAATCAAAACTGAAAAAGTTGCCCACATAACATCTGGCTGTGAAAAGCAGGGTGGTTGTGTGCCAGGGAGAGGTGACTGAAAATGCAGACACCCTCTTAAAGGGCTAACACACAAAATTTTGTGCGTAGCCACTCACCTAGAGCTCCATCAGAAAGAGGGCAATGTTTCCCAGAGCTGTTGTGAGGAAAACCCAAGGTAGAAGGGTTCTGGGTTAGAGCTTGGAAGGCAGCCTCCCCATTTTTCTGTGCTGAGTCATTCCCTCACACTGCAGAGGACATCTTTCTCCAGCTGACCTTTACCATCAGGCAGCTTTATCCTGGGGGTAAAGCAATTGCCCCACACTGTTGGAAAGCCTCTTGCTCCACCCTGTGGAGACTATGCATAGTTGTGGTCCATAGACTGAGGCTAATCAAGACTGAATAACAATCAGACTGGGGGGGGATCTCTGGAGGCTTTGAATCCTTTGCCTGATATCCTTCTGGGCCTGGTGCTAGGAAAAGCAGCACCTGGTGCACATCTTGGTTCTTTCCAAAGGCACCCAGTCCCAGGAAGGAAGCCACAAGCTGTGGTTTGCTGATAACTCCAAACAGGGGACTCAGGGTCAGTCATAAACAGCTTCTGACATTGTCCTGCACTAGGGACTGGGAGTCGTAGCAGATCTATCGAATGCATAGACAGAAACTCAAATAGGCAGTCCAAATGGGGAGACATAAAAACAAGCCCCAGATGAAAAAAACAAGAGAATTCTCCAGAAGAAGAGTTAAATGAAGTGGGGATAAGAAATTTATCAGTTATAGCGTTCAGAATAATGATTGTAAGGATGCTCAACAGCATGAGAAAAGACATAGAAACTATGCAAAAAAGACCAGTTGTAAATGAACAATGACAGCACTAATAAAGAATACAATGGAGCCCTGACCGGTTTGGCTCCGTGGATAGAGAGTCAGCCTGCAGATGGAAGGATCCCAGGTTTGATTCCGGTCAAGGTCATGTACCTTGGTTGGGGGCACATCCCCAGTAGGAGGTGTGCAGGAGGCAGCTGATTGAGGTTTCTCTCTCATCGATGATTCTAACGCTCTATCTTTCTCCCTTCCTCTCTATAAAAAAATCAATAAAATATATTTAAATAAAAAATAATACATTGGAAGTATTACACAACAGATTTGGGGGATGTGGAAAGTGGTTAACCAAAGATACTATATGCATATGTACATTACCTATGGACACAGAAAATAGGAGGTGAAGGCCTGGACTGGGGTGGGAACCAGGTGGAAGGGGACAATGGGGGAATAAAGGAAGACTTCTGTAATACTCTCAACAATAAAGATGTTAAAAACAATTATTTGTGTGAAAGTAAATAGCTGACAACACTCCGGAAAATAATTTAGAATAATTTTACAAAGTAACCCCAATTGCATATTAATTAAAATGCTCATAATGTACACAAACTATCTCTAGTAATGTGACACTCCTCTCAGAGGAAGCATAGTGACACATGCTCAGGAATTCTCATGGCAATACTGTTGGTAACTGCCAGAGAAACATCTATTATCAAGAAAGTGACTAAACAGAATAGGTATATTCACATAATAGAATATTACACCCAGTGGAAGTAAATGAAGTACAGTTATACATAAACCAAGATAAACCTTAGATACACAGTGTGGAGTGAAAAATAACATTTTCAGGAGAGTTCACATAATGTAATGGCATTTATATGAAATTGAAGTGTAAAAACTGAAGAGTATAATGTTTAGGGATGTATACTTGGATAAAACTAAAAAGAAAGAAATGAAACACAGAATCCAGTAGAGTGCTTTTCCTCCAGGTCAGGCAGAGAAATGGGTTTTAGAAAAAGCACACAGGAAAATTAATGATATAACTAATATCTTATTTCAAAATTTGTGTGTTGAGTTATAAGTATTCTGACATGATGCTTCATAATTTATTTATAGTTCATATTCTCATAAGTTCATTACTAATTGTATATTATACATTTAGATAATAAAGCATTATAATAGTAACTGCATTATTTTTTAACCATTTGAATGTAAAAACTAAAGGAAAATATGTCACTGAAAGCAACTATATATCTAATCTAATAAAAGAGCAATATGAAAATTGACCCTCACTCCATTATACCCACAAGCCACGCCCATCAACCAATCAGGAGCAAATATGCACATTAGCTCAACTAAGATGGCAGCAGCCACAGAACTGGAGTTGCCCCGGGCTATAAAGTTTCAATTATAGAAGATAAACCCCAGATACCTTCAGGGCTAGGACCTAAGGTTGCCAAGGGCAACCCAGGCTTTGAGCAGGGGACCGAGGCAACAAAGTTTCAATTATAGAAGTTAAATAAATCCCAGATACCAGCTTCCAGCCAGGCACCCCAGTAGGGACCCGAACCCTGAAGGGGATGTGGCCCACCTGAAACAGCCCTCTGCCCCTCACCCAGGCTGGCCAGGCATGCCAGCAGGTGTAAATCCCCCCAGGGGTCCCAGACTGTGAGAGGGCACAGGCCTGGCTGAGGGACCACCCTGAATGCACAAATTTTTGTGTACCAGGCCTCTAGTTAAAACATAATGTTCTAATATGTTAGTCCTGTTATAAATTATCTGAAAGATCAAGATGCTAACACATGCTCTCCTTATAAAAGGAAAGTCTCCAAAGTGAACTAATCAAGGCTTCACAAATTATGACAGGGATTGAGACCTTGACACAAATATGTTTTATCAGTAGTCAAGGGATTCAGAAGATTCTATGATTTAATCAACTGATTCAAAAAGGGTCACAACCCAAAATACTTTTGTATAAGATGAAACAAGCAAATGAAAAATAAAGCAAGCAGTCAAGATAAGGCAAATGAGAACAATGAGCACATTTCAAGATATCTAAATTTGTTTCTAGGAGAGTGTTATGCTAAGTGAAATAAGCCAGTCAGAGGAAGACAAGTACTGTATGATTTCATTCATATGTAGAATGAACAAAATGAATTAACAAGAAAAATAAAGACAGACTCATAGATAGAGAGCAGGCTGACAGCTTTTGGGAGGGGTAGTTGTGGAGCTGGGTGGGGTGGAGGAAAAAATGAAGAAACTCATAGACATGGACAACAGTGTGGTGATTACTGGGAAGGAGGTATATAGAGGAAGGCATAGGGGGATAGAGATGAAGGAGACTTGATTTGGGGTGATTGAACACAATATAGTGTACAGGTGATATGTTGTGAAATTGTGCACCTGAAACCTATATAATTGTGTTAACTGGTGTAACCCCAATAAATACAGTAAACAAACAAACAAACAAATAAAAATTTGATTCCACAAAAGGAAATAATCCAGAGTTAATAAATTAAAATAACCTTCTAGAAATGCTGAAAATTCCATATGTGCGTATATAAAATGTTTAGTTTTATAAACCTGAAACTCACTGTGGAAGTGTAACCCCAGGTGAGTATAGCAAGATTTCATTATTTCAAAGTGCTGCAAAGTAGAGACTATGAAATTCTTACCAAAAAAAACACCATTACTATACTCAACCATATTTCAAACAAACTATAAACTAGAAATTCAGAGGACCAGCTAGAGCCATGTTAAAATACCTTATAAATTCATGTAGATAAAATTGGATACTTCATTAGACATTTTT
>PVJC01031408.1:0-20618 GCA_004026665.1 Murina feae | reverse complement strand
ATCGGAGCTGAGCTGAAGGGCGCAGCTTCACTTTCGCTCCTGCCGCAATGGAAAGGGCTGTTTACTCAGGTCCATGAGTGGCGGCCGCCATGTTGGCTGGGCTAATTTGCATACAGCCGCTCTGATTGGCTGGTGGGCGTGGCTTACCCTGTCTCGGAGAAACGGTTAATTTTAATATTTCGCTTTTATTAGTTTAGATAATAATAATAATAATTAATAATAATAAACACCATGGGATTAGCATGAATTAAAAGCCCAAACACAAAGCCTAACTCAAGTAGCTGTTCAGTAAAGATTCATTCCTTCTCTACTTTTCCCTCTTAAACAAAATATAACATTTGTATTGGGAAGGCAAAACCTTACCTCCACCCTCCAAGAGTCCATTTGGGCCTCAGAATGAAGATGACATAAAACAGATTAACAGGAGAAAAGCACACAGATTTTATGCTTACATGGGGGCCTCCATAGAAGAATGAAGACCCAGACGAGTGGCAAAACCTAAATGCTGATATAGTAGGTTGAACGAAGAATGGCAGTTTGGGGAAAGCAACTAAAATGTATGGGGAGGCTAAAGGAAGAGCAGTTGTTTTTAATCCTCACCCAAGGATATTTTTCCCATTGATTTTTTTTTTTTTGAGAGAGAGAGAGAGAAAGAGAGTGGAAGAGTGAGGAGGAGAGGTGGGGGAGATAGAGATGTGAGAGAGTCACATTGATTGGTTGCCTCCTTCAACTGGGACATGACTCAATCCTGCAACCAAGGAATGTGCCCTTGACTGGGAATCAAAGCCGAGACCCTTTGATCCACAGCCAATACTTTAACCACTGAGCAAAATCAGCCAGGACGAAGAGCAGTTCTTTTTATAAGGTCTGTGTGCACAGATTTTTCTTGGCTTCAACTCCCTGTTGATGGCGACAAGATAGTTCTTTTCTCCAGTACAGGGAGAGCATCTTTCACATAGTTTTATCTTTGACAAAACTTGAGGTCACCATTACTGTCCCATTTCACAGATTAGGCAACTGAGGCCCACATTTTCCAGAAAGAAAAGAGGTATCTGCTCTTTCAGGTACCTTTAGCTCAGAATAATCCTTATTCCAAAGTGGCATACTTTGGGATGGCATGTTCTGCCACTCTTTTTTCATATTGGCTCTTCCCAAGCATCATTCTAGAGAAAAATATCAAGAAAATGACATTAGAACCATCAAAACCTTTTCAAGTTTGAATTCTATACACATCTACTAAGGTTTACAGTGCTGGTTTTGGGGGCAGAAACATGAAAAAGATAGTTTGTTTTATTTGGGTTTTGCCTTGAGAGCTCTGATCTAAAAGGAAAACAGGCTGCTGTATAATTCACAATCCATATGTCATACATTCTATTTGTGGCAAAAGTCAAATGTTCTAAGGTCAAGTTGGTGAGGAAAATTTCTGCCTCTAAATATATCCTAAGAAAGAACTTACCTGCCCAGGGGTTGGGTATCTACCTGTAAACAGGAGGTCACAGTTGGATTTCTGGTTATGACACACGCCCAAGTTGTGGGCTCGATTCCCAGTGTGGGACGTACAGAAGGCAGCCAATCAATGATTCTGTGTCATCATTGATGTTTCTATCTCTTCCTTTATCTCTGAAGTCACTAAAAAAATTTTTTTTAAAAAAGAACTTCCCAACCAGAAGTTGCATTCAACACGAGAATAAATCACTAAGGAAGGTGATGAGCTCTCAGTGCAATTATATTATGAAGCATTCCATACAGCAAAACATTAAAATTAAATAGGAACAGGTGTTTGGATATTTATTTTGCTTAATGAAGCCATCAGCCCTGCGTCCTTCAGCATGCTGTCAACCAAGGAATATGGAGAGAGAGGGGAAAGAGGAAATGGTGTTGGCCAGTATCACAGCAACTGCTGGTGCCAGTCATTGTTCTCAAAGCTTTCTGCACCAAACCTAGGAGGTAGGCATATTATTATCATAACCATCATGTTACCAGGAAGCTAAGGCAAAAAAAATAGCAACTATCTCGCACAAGGTCACTCGGCTGATACGTGGCAGCACCATGAACCCACACTGCCTCAGCCCAAAGGAGGAGGAGGAAGAGAAGAAAGAGAGATGAGACACTTGGGTTGGAGCTGAAAGAGCCTCCAAACTTCCCCTCCCAGGCTCCCATGATCTGCACCTGATTAATTATCCGGAGATCCAACCAGAGGACTGAATATTCCTTCCTCAATAAATGTATCTCAGAATTTGAGATTTTACGGTCCATGGTGTTCTCACTGCTTTCTTCCTGAGCAAGAGCCTATGAGGAAGGAGCAAGCTCATCATCAACACCTAACGAACATAAAAATCTGAGCCAGGGACTAACGAGTGCATCTGACAAAACTTGAGATCACCATTTTTGTCCCATTTCAAGGATCAGGCAGCTGAGGCCCACAGCGACTACGTGACTTGCCTGTGATATCCTAAAGTGAGTGCGTGGTAAGGCAGGTCCCATTCTCTGGACCCGCCACTTCATAGTGGTATTCCTTAGGAAAATGACAACCTATCTGGGGTTAGACAATGAAAGGTGCATTGAAATCTGCCCCCACCTCCAAGAGAAAAATCAGACTATCTCTACTGGGTGGGAGGGGTCTTTCTAAAATTAGAAATAGATTCTTTACTGACTCCAAAATTTCTATGTAAGAGGAGCTTAGGGATGGCAGTTGGTTGGAAGGGGAGGCTAAGCTGTATCCAGGATGTGCAGGAAAGTGTTCCCTGATTGATTATCGATGTCTGCCATGGCACTGCAAGGAGCATAAAGATACATGGCCTGCATTGTGCTGACCCTGGCCTGTATTAGGAAACAGAGTATCTAAAAAGGATGACCACTCAGTAGGCATGGTTCAGTGGTTGAGTGACAGCCAAGAGGTCACATTTTGATTCCCCGGTCAGGACACAGGCCCCATCTCCAGTGGGGAGCATACAGAAGGCAGCCGATCAATTCTTTCAAAGCATTGATGCTTCTATCTCTCTCTCCCTCTCCCTTCCTTTGTGAATCAATAAAAATATATTTTTCAAAAAGAGGGTGCCACACCCTGACGGGGACTCACCTGTGCCCAGTGTGGTCTAGAGCATCCCTGACGTCGATGGTAAAGTGGTAGTAGACTGTCTAGTGTATGTAGAAGCTGGGGAATGCCCAGAGGACCTCGAAATGCACATAGCAATGCCTTTTCTCATTGGCTTTCTTCCAGGAACTCTTCACACACAAATGTGTCTACACCGGCAGAACCAGGAACTTGAAGAGTGGCTGTGCCAGATACTGTAATGCCACCATGAAGGTGTGTAGCTGGGGCCTTCATCCAAGCCAGTAGGGCTGGCAGCACCAAGGCCACGCTCTTGAGCCCCAGGTTCCAAGAGTCACAGGTTGCCTTGTAGCCTTGGCCATGTCTCCCTGCAAGGGAATCAAAGGGTGGATTCTCCACATGGCAGTCAGGTCACCCGCTTCCCTGCATCCACCCCTCCCATGGTGCCCTCTGGCTCTCAACATAGAGCTCACACTCTCAATGCCCCCACACAGGCCACTCTGCTCTGTCGTGCCTCATGCCTCCTCCAAAGTGTGGGCACTGTCCATTCGCAGCCTCAAAATGCTCTTCCAGGTTTTCTTGGAGCTGAGTTATCTTTCATGTCTCCCTTTAACTATCACCTCCTCCATCAACACCCAGTCCACAGTGACCTCCCCAATCTCCATCACCTCTGCCTCCACCTGCCGCCACTTTAGTATGGTCCTCTGTTTTCCCAGCACTGACCACGCTCTGAAATTCCCTTATTTTTCTCCTTCTTCTGCTCCTCCCCTTCTCCTCCCCCTCCTTCTTCTCTTTCTCCTCCTCCTCTTCTTTGTCCTCCTTCTTCTGCTCCTCCCCTTCTCCTCCCCCTCCTCCTTCTCTTCCTCATCTTCATCCTCTTCTTTGTCCTCCTTTTTCTTCCTCTCTTCTTCCTCCTCCTCCTTCTCCTCTTTCATGTATCGTCTCTTCCTGGTCAGATAGAACTTAGACCATCAGCACACCCTTCATCTGTCTTGTCCATGGTGCCAGTGCCAGGCCCATCGTCAGCCCTCAGTAGATTTGTGGCGAGCAGGTGGCTGAGCACCAGCCATGACATCATCTGCAAAAGAAAAGTGAGCTCATAATGGGGGAGGAAGCTAATGCTGTTCACAATAATAATAGAAATTAGAGTAGATCTCCTGTGAGGAACTGGCACTCTGCTTGGGTTTTAAAGGGCAACACACATTTTGTCTCGCAGATACCAAAGTGCTGCAGAGGCTTCTACGGGCCCAACTGCAACCAGTGTCCAGGAGGCTTCTCGAACCCGTGCTCAGGAAACGGACAGGTGATCGGGACAGTCCCCAGTGCATGCTTTCCATGAATGCAGAGGCTGACCTTTCTGAAGCTGAAAAATTATCTTTAAAACCACTGACCCCGGAAATGACACAATGCCAGCCACTGTTCCCAGGAAGTAAAAATAAGACAGCTCGGTTACTAAAAGAACAGGTGTGGGCATTGGAAGGAATCTTGCCCAGAAGGGACGGTGGGCACAGTGATGTCGCCTCGGGTCTCTGCTTTTCTGCTGCATGATCTTGGGCAACTCAACAAGGCTCTCCGGGCCCCACTTTCCTCCCACAGAAGCAGTAGGTTGGCTGAATCTTTAAGATTCCTTCCAAGATGGAGATTTTATGAGACTTTAAAAAAACAGCACTGCCCAGTGATTGTTTGTTTTTTAACCCACCCCCAAACCTAAGGAAACATAAAGGCCAGAGCTTAACTCTAGCTTGGAGGCCAGAGCTAAACAAACCAAGGTTTAAAAAAAAAGTAGCTGTGGTTTATATGGAAAATGCATAGATCTGTGCATTTAAGAAATCCACATTTAAAATATGCTCTTTCAAGGGGAAGGGAAAACTCTGCAACCACGTGTGGGGACACCCGCAGGCGCAGGCGCAGGGGAAGAAAGGAGGGAGACACTAATTAATTACCTTAGCTGGTAGTCGGGAAGGCACCGAGCCCAACTCTGATGAGCGTTGATTGTTCAATATCTTGCCTCAAGCTGGCTGGGGAGGTGGGAGGCAAACATATTAACCCTGAAGGAAGAAACACTGCATGAGAAGCCACAGGGCTGAGCAGGCGAGCTCCTGGAGAGAAAGGCCAGCTTTCATTCTGGAGGTCAGGTCGTCCCCTCGCCAGCCCATAAGCATCATCTGGAGGTTCTCAGTTCACCTCTGTGACTATCTCTCCCTTGAATGACTTCCATTAAAGTTCTAAATCCAGGCTTGGGACCCCAAGCTTATCCTGCCTGGTACCAAGAGGTCAGGTCATGCAGCGAAGAGGTCGGGGACTCCTTTGGGGGCAGGTGGGTGTCACCTTGACCGCCCGGGGCCTGCTCTGCTCCCAGTGCACAGATGGCCTCAGCGGCAACGGAACATGCATCTGCCAGGATGGCTTCCACGGCTCCCAGTGCCAGTTCTGCTCGGATCCCAACAAGTACGGACCTCGGTGTGACCAACGTAAGTGGCACCCCCAAGGCTTCCCTCCGTTCCTCAGCCAGGCTCCCTGATGCCCTGCAGGCTGGTGGTGTGGGCGGGCCTAGTGTCCTAGGCCCCTCTGCTTGGTGAATGCCCTCTTCACAGGGCATTTCTGAACAGCTTGGTTCTGACCCTGTAGCCCGTGCCAGGTGGCTGGGCCCCGCCCACCAAATTTCTGGGAAGGTGGGCCCGGGGTGGTATTTGACAATACGTGTTTGCAAAACAATTCCCCGGGAAGGTTGACAACTGCTAGTCCAAGGACCACACTTTCAAAACCAGTCTCCAGGTTTCTCCACATACCGGAAGTGATGGTGGGTTCCACATCAAGAAACAGGCTCACTACCTGTCTTCCAAGTGGTCCGCTTCCATCAGCTCCTCCCTTTGCCAAAGGTGTGACCCTGGGCAAGTTATACTCCTCTCAAGGACTCTGTATCCTTGTCTGTAAAATGGAGCTGATACTACTAACTACCTTGGACAGTTGGTACAAGTTGTGAATGGAAAGGGCTTGTCCTAGAGCAATGCCTAGCACAGAGTAGGCTAGCTATGCGCTAGCTATTATTATTCTCTGTTATTGTTGCTGCTGTTGCTATTCTCAGTTCAGTGGCATAAATATCAAGAAGTTGCCCAAACCGGTTTGGCTCAGTGGATAGAGCGTCGGCCTGTGGACTGAAAGGTCCCAGATTCGATTCCGGTCAAGGGCGTGTACCTTGGTTGCGGGCACATCCCCAGTGGAGGGTGTGCAGGAGGCAGCTGATCGATGTTTCTCTCTCATCGATGTTTCTAACTCTCTATCCCTCTCCCTTCCTCTCTGTAAAAAATCAATAAAATACATTTTTTAAAAGAAAAGAAAAATGTCAAGAAGCTTAGAGAGAAATGGAGAGTTTCACAACAACAGGCAATGAAAAATGCAGTTACACAATCTTAGAAAATGCATTGTGTTCTTTAAAATGACATGATGTGTATATTTAGATATGCAAATATATTTTGGTACATCCTTCTAAGCTAAGTTTAGAATGTAACAAGAATAAAGGGAATGCATCAGAGCTGGCTGTGAAGTCCAGCCCAACTCAAATTAAATCCCCACTGTGCTGTTTACTGGCCATACGGCCTTAGAAAAGGTCTCTCACTGAGCCTCAATTTTCCCATCTATAAAATGAAGATAATACTTGTGCCCACTTCACAGGTCATTGGTTAAGTTGGATCATAATTTAGGGCTTCAGCACAAAGCTTGCACCTAACAAACAATCAGTAAACGAAGCCATTCTTACCACTGTTACTACCTTCACTCATTTGTTACGAAATGCACAACCCTCCCCTCTCTTGCCTTGTTCGGATCCTCACAGCTACCTCTTAAAACGGACAGGAAGCCAGAGCTCCGTGGGCAGGGCTGCTGACCCTAGTCCCAGGTTCTTTTTGCCCAATAAGATTTCTGAGAAAAGAAAAATAGGGTTCATTCCCAAGCCTGCCAATGTTGACATTTTTATGAGGCCCGCAGGGCCAGCTGCAGAGGCTGGGGCAGCAGCTGACACGGGGCTTCCTAATGCAATGCCTCTCGTCCCAGGTCTGGGGCTGCCTCGGGCAGGAGGCCTCCTCTCTGGGCTCTTGTTCCTTGCGAATTATGCCCTGACTTGCTTAGAATTTTCTGAAAAGTCTTTTTTATTTTAATCCAGCCATGCTTTTCCAGGCCCCTCACTGTGATTCTCTTCTCTTTCCTGGATGTTGACCCCAAGCACCAAACTAATTTCCAATCAATCCCTTCTGAGGCAAAAGTGCAAGTTCCTTCATTTCTGATCAGTTTCAAGTCCCCAGATCCTTGCCATCTGCCTTTGAGAATCATTCACTCACACATGCATAAGAGCCTGAGTCCGATGGACTGGCTCACAATGCAATTTTTAAATACCTAGAACTCAAAGCAAAGTAAGCAGCTAAAGTTTAAAATGAAAACAGGCAGGTGGAAATGCCAGTGAATATAGCAATCTCCTGTGTTTATACCTGCTCACTAATAGAAATGGAATTTGAAGGCCTGTGTTCAAGTCCATGCTTGGGACTGAGCAGCAAGTTAGGCCATTGGCTTCACCTCTTTTGGACTCAGTTGTCTCATCTGGAAAATGGGGATGATAAAAGAACCTACCTCCTGAGGCTGGTGACTGTTCATGAGATGGGACAGGTTCAATGCTGACCCAATGCCTAGAACAAGGCTAGTGAAGAAGAAATAGGTAAGCTAGCAGCAGGGGCCATGCCAGCATGAGACATCACTTCTATTCACTCCAAAATATCTCCCGGAAAAGGTGAGACGTTTCCAGACTAAACTCTCCAACCATGAAGGAAATGAACATCAAGTTCCTCGGGAGCTTTCACACCAGCACTACTGTCTCTGGGCCCTCCTACACCCCACACGTCCTATATAATCAAAAGCTAATATGCTAAGTAGACTAGACAGTGGAACAACCCTCCGGATGACCTTCCGGAAAGACAAGTGGGTGGGGCCATGAGGGCAGAGGCCCTCGCACTATTTCGTGCATTGGGCCTCTACTGCACATATAAAAGGGCCCTGAGTCCAAGATGCTCTCATCTTGATGGGACAGTCAGCCACAGCCAGCGCTGTCCCAGGCACACTGAGAAACACCTGGGACCCTAAGAACCGGCACCCAGAGGCTCCCCTGCTCAGCCCAGGTTCTGTTCTGACTGGAGTGATTGGGATGAGGAGAGGTGGTCCTGTCTTCTATGCCCCATGTGCCCAAAGACTAAGCTTGTCCCCCAAGCCCTGAGTGTCCCACTGCCTTCTCTCTCAGAATGCCTGTGCATTGACGGAACCTGCGATAACCGGGTGGAGAGTGACGGGGCCTGCCTCCCCGGCACATGCAGAGAGGGATCCGCGGGGAGGTTCTGCCACAAGCAGACCTCAGCCTGTGGGCCCTATGTGCAGTTCTGTCACATCCATGCCACCTGTGAATACAGCAATGGGACAGCAAGGTAGGTCTGGGGGAGAGGGGTACCACCCTGTCTGTGACCTGCAGACAGACCCAACCCATATCCTGAGGCCTGTTCCCTCTAGCAGCTGGTGTGGCTTCTGTGGAGAAAACCTCAGGCTAAGCTGGCTTCAAACAACTGTGCTCCCTCCTTTGAAAGTGACCAGCTGTGTGATCTTGGGCAAGTTACTTAACCTCTCTGAGCCTCACTTTCCTCATCAGTACAATAAGGGTGACGCTACCTACTTTGCAGGGCAGTTGTGGAGATTGTAAATGCACCCAGCACCAGGGCAAGTACATGATAGATGTTTAGTCATGGAACTATAATTCTTACCATCACTCACGTGAAGGAAATGAAGACTTGGCCACCAGCTTTCCAACCCTTGAAAAATACCTGTACCTCCTAAGGCCATTAATAACAACTCCGCTGATGAAGGCATTAAACCCTTGGGTCTTTGGTTATTTGGTTCATTATTTGTTTCCTTAATGTTAACATAGTCCTTGGGCTTGGAGAGAAAATGTCTCTCCAGGCTGATTTGGTACAAAGTCAGTAACCACCCCCACAGCCTCCTGGGAAATGCACAGAATGTGGACTGTCTAGATTCTTGGCCTTACTTTTTCAGTGTTTTTCTTCACTTGTCATTGCATGGTTATATGCTTACCTGTTTACGGTCTGTCTCCCCTACTGGACTGTAGGCAGCATGGGCCCAGCGCCTGCCCTCTCTCTTCCACAGTCTAGGACAGAAATGCATCTTCCTAGGAGTTAGGGTCTACATTTGTGCACAAGGCAAAAAACACAAGTAATCCTTACCCTTAAGACCTCTTCCATCGCCCACAGAGGACTACAGACGTGGGTCTGTCTATGCCATATAAACTCACTTGGCACTGGAATACATTAGACTATGTCTTTGTTTGGGCACCAGATAAAGCATTTAGTTCCTCTAGGGGCCTTGATATGTGAAAAACATTATTTCCTGTGAGGCACACAGTTTGCAGTAGGAACATGGGGGTGTGATGGAGCCCCATGGTGTCCCAGCACCTGCCACGGGGCACTCGATACATACTGGGTGAACCAACAGCCCTGTGTTTACTGGTGACTGTGTCACAGTGGAGCATGTTGGGAGGGGTATCTGAGAGGGTAGAGGGTCAGGAAACTATTTCAACTCACAGGATGAGGCACCTGAGAATGTTGTGTTTGGGGTGGCGGGGAGACAACAACATCTGAAGGACTAGAACAAGGAGAGAGGAGAGGTTTCATGTGACTGTCATTTTCATACAGCTTAAGAGCTGTTGCATATGCACCAGCCAGGAGGTCAAGGTTTGATTTCCATCAGGGCACATGCCTGGGTTGTGGGCTTGATCCCCAGTAGGAGGCGTGCAGGAGGCAGCCGATAGATGCTTCTCATCATTGATGTTTCTATCTCTCTCTCAATCCCCCCCTTCCTCTCTGAAATCAATAAAAACATATTTTTTTAAAAAATTTTAAGAGCTGTAGTATAGAATAGAGGGAAGGGTCGATCTCCGTGAAACCAGAGTAGTACCTAGAATTGTAGAGGCAAATTCCAGCCCAGAACGAGCAGATAAACTACCAGATGTTGAGCCTTTTGAGGTGTCAGTGCCCTGCGAAATGCTCCACCTGCATGAGCTCATTCAATCTTCACTGCAGCCTTGGGAGGGAAGCAATATGATTATACACATTTTCCAGATGAGGAAACAAGGTCTCCCAGAGATTAAGGAACTTCTGCAGGATCACACGACTGCTGAGAGGTGGGGCCTGGATTCCCACTAGTTCTATCTGACTGCGGACCCCAGAAGTGGCCGTGACCACCTGGTGCACAGTCAAGCCCTGAACCCCTGGCTGGCTCGCTGTCTTCGGGGCGTGAGTGCTGATATTCCTGGGGCTGATCTGTGAACTCCTCTTCTTGGCAGCTGTGTTTGCAACGCAGGATATGAAGGGGATGGAAGCCTCTGTTCAGAGACGGATCCTTGCGCGGGATTAACCACAGGGGGCTGCAGCCGCAATGTGAGTGATGGTTTTTATTTCCAAACTGTCCGACGTTTCAGGAAATCCTGAGGGAATGCATTCCATCAGGCAGGGTCTGATGGCTTTTCATCGCATGAAGCACATTTGTGTGAACCTTAAATTTGCAAGATGGTGCCAGGGACCTCCCAGGAGGCCCCATTTCCTCAATCCACATGTGTAGGGGATGTTGGGTTCTAAAAACACAGCCTGAGAATCAGATCCTGAGATCATTCGTATTAAATCCTTGATTCAGCCCTAACCGGTTTGCTCAGTGGATAGAGCATCAGTCTGCAGACTCAAGGGTCCCAGGTTCAATTCCGGTCAAGGGCATGTACCTTGGTTGCAGGCACATCCCCAGTGGGGGGTGTGCAGGAGGCAGCTGAATGATATTTCTCTCATCGATATTTCTAACTCTCTATCCCTCTCCCTTCCTCTCTGTGAAAAATCAATAAAATACATTTTTTTTAAAATTCTTGATTCAGCTTCCTAGCAACTTTCCAGTATGCAATTTCACTGGCTCTCCCACCAAACCCCATGAAGCGATTTTGTTATCCCCATCTTCCTGATTAGGAAACTGAGGTTTGCGAACGTTCAGTGACTTGCCCTAAGTTCTACTGTTGTCAAGTTGTGCCAGAGTCACCATTGCTTTTACTGATACCTTTTGTTTAATTTTTTGTTTTGGTTTGAGGGTTTTTTTTAACTATGTTTTTATTGATTTCAGAAAGAGGAAAGGAGAGAAAGAGAAGCATCAATGATGAGAGAGAATTATTGATTGGCTGTCTCTTGCATGCCCCCTACTGGGGATCAAGCCCACAACCAGGACATGTGCCCTGACCTGGTTCATGGGTCAACGCTCCACCACTGAGCAACACAGGCCAGGCTCACTGATGCCTTTTAAATATCTCCACCATCTGGCCCCTGGCACCTTCATCCCTTACCCACCATTTAGTAACCCGCCTCCCTGTGCCTCTCTTGACTATCCACAGTACAGTCCTTGTCCACCCGCAGCCAGAGGGGCTCGAGGTGGATCAGGTCATGCTTCTTCCATGCCGAAAGCCCCTCAGTGACTCCCCCTGGCTCTGAGGATGGAGTCAGATGCAAATGCCTTGCCCAGCCCATGAGACTCCCCTTGGATGCGTCCTACCCTCTCATCTCAACAACTTACCTTGCACCTCTCTCCCATTCCCCATGTCCTTCGACCTCCTGGTGCGATCATCCTAAGAAAAAGTACAGTGATTGGGAATGTGGGTTTCAGCATCACATAGACCTGGGTCTGTGCCTCTTTGTAGCTGTGTTACCTTGGGCAAGTTACTTAACTTCTCTGAGTCTCAGTTTACCTGCAATAACAATACCTTCCTCGTGATAGCAGCTCACACCTACAGAATCTTAGGAACAATCCCTGGCACCATAACTTAGCAGGGATGTTAGTGGTGGCCATTAGCTGGCCACCTTCGAGCAATTTTTCTTTTTAAACCAGCTTCCGTTGAACTCCATGTGAACGTGTTTCTAGACTGTCCCTCTGAAAACCCTCTTTAGCTTTTGGAATCAAGTAGCTGGACTGAGGTTTCTGAAGTTTTGCTCTTTCCTCTTCTGCAGGCAGAATGCATCAAAACTGGCGTGGGGACCCACACCTGCGTGTGCCAGCAGGGCTGGACCGGGGACGGAAGAGACTGCTCAGAGGTCAACAACTGCCTGTTGCCCAGCGGTGGTGGCTGCCATGACAACGCAACCTGTCTGTACCTGGGCCCCGGGCAGGTAGGTGTGACATGGTAGAGGGCAAAGGGGAAGCAGGGTTTCTGGGATGGCTTTTCCCCATCTAGATCAAACTCACGGCCCACAGGGCGCATGCCACAACGAATATTTTTGCAGCCCAGCCAATATAACGATATGTAAGAAACGTTTTAATAAAAATTTTGTAACTTAATTTTTACGATATCCTATTGTAATTATTAATAACGAACTACAATGTTCGCTCATGACTGATTACTATAATCATGTTGCATTCACTTCCCTTACCCGCCTTACGCACAGGCACACCATTTCTCTCCACTAATACCAGCAGCAAATATTTTAGCAGCCGATGGCCACGTGATTAGTCTTGTACTGACTTGGTTGGTGTGTGCAACAGAAAATATTTCGCTTCTGGAGAACAAGAAAAATAGGTTTATTTGCATTACGTTTATTAATTTGTGCATTTATTCAGTTTCTGGTAAGTTAATGTTCAAGAAAAAATATTAATTTTCTTTCTCTAACTTATTTTACTTAGCACTCAAAGTCCATCCATGATGTTGTTGCAACTGTCAAGATTTCATTCCTTTTTATAGTTGAACTAGAGGCCCAATGCATGAAATTCATGCATGGGGCAGGAGGGTGTGTGTCCCTCAGCCCACCCCACATTTTCTCCAATCTGGGACCCCTCGAGAGATGTCCAAATGCCCGTTTAGGCCTGGTCCCTCTCACAATCCAGGACTGCTAGCTCCTAACCACTCTGCCTGATACCCCTAACCACTCCCCTACCAACTTGATCGATGCTTAACTGCTCCCCTGCCAGCCCAATCGCCCCCAATTGTCCTCCCCTGCAGGCCTGGTTGTCCCCAACTGCCCTCCTCTGCCAGCCCAGTCACCCCTAACTGCCCTCCCCTGCATCGCCCCCAACTGCCCTCCCTTTCAGGCCTGGTCCCTTCCAACAGCCCTTCCCTTCTGGCCTGATCGTCCACACCTGCCCTCCCCTGCCAGCCATCTTGTATCCATATGGGAGCAGCCATCTTGTACTACATGGGGACGGCCATCTTGTGTATTGGAGTGATGGTCAATTTGCATATTACTCTTATTAGATAGGATAATATTTTATTATATGTGTGTATACATATATATCACATTATCCTTTTTAAAAAATATTTTTTACTGATTTGAGAGAGAGAGAGAAACATCAATGATGAGAAAATGTCATTGATGGGCTGCCTCCTGCAGGCCCCCTACTGGGGATCGAGGCCAAAACCCAAGCATGTGCCCTGACTGGGAATCAAACCGTGACCTCCTGGTTCATAGGTCAACATTCAACTACTGAACCACACTGGCTGGGCTATCACATTTTCTTTATCTGATCATCTGTCAATGGATACTTAGGTTGTTCCATATCTTGGCTATTGTAAATGGTGCTGCAATGAACATAGGGGTGCACATACCTTTTCAAGTTAATCTTTTGTTTTATTCAGATAATACCCAGAAGTGGACTTGCTGGATCATATGGTGGTTCTACTTTTGATTTTTTAGTAACATCCATACTTCTTTTCATAGTGGCTGCACCAATTTCCATTCCCATCAGCAGAGCACAAGGGTTCCCCTTTCTCCACATCCTCACCAGCACTTATTATTTCCTGTCTTTTTGATGGCAGCCATTCTAACAGGTGTGAGGTGATATCTTCTTGTGGGTTTAATTTGCATTTTCCTGCTGATTAGTGACGTTGAGCATCTTTGATGTGCCTGTTGGCCATCTGTATGTCTTCTTTGAAAAACATGTCTATTCAGATCTTCTACCTCTGTTTACTCAGGTTGTTTTGTTTTTGCTGTTGAGTGGTATGCGTTCTTTACATTTTTTATATTAACCCCTTATCAGGTATGATTTGCAAATATTTTCTCCTATTTAGTAGGTCGCCTTTTCATTTTGTTGATGATTTCTTTTGCTGCGTAGAAGCTTTTTAGTTTGATGTTGTCTCACTTGTTTATTTTTGCTTTTGGTGCCGCATAGGTACTATGATTAGTCCATCCTAGAAAAGAGGCACAGAGAAGCTAAATACTTGGCTCACATCACCCAGGAAATAAATCACGGTGTGAGATTCACACCCGGACAGTCTGACTCCAGAACTGCCCTCTTAGTTACCACACTTGACCACCCTTTATATTTCTGTAGCGCTACAGCTTGTTGATCTCTGTCACTTACCTCATTGAAGGGAGACTGAGGCAGAAAAAGCTTCCACTTCAGAATTAATCCAGTCCAGAAGAGGTGATGACAACTGTGCTAGGATTGCAGCCACGGAAAAGTACGAATCACAAGCGAGCTCATTGCAGTCTTGTGCCTCTCCAAGCTTTTAACAAACAATCGCATTCGTTTCGGACTCACCTGAGTTGCCAGACTGCAGCTGAGAAAGAAAAACCATTTCTCAGCATCTGTATTAGCTTGCTGAGGTTGCCATAACAAAGTGTCACTAACTGGGTGGCACTGAACAGCAAAACTATGTTGTGTCGCAGGTCTGGAGGCTAGAGGTCCAAGATCAATGTGTCAGCAGGTGCAGTTCCTCCTAAGGGCTGTAGAGAACCTGTTCCAGGCCTCTCTCCTGGCTCTGGGGGCGTTGCTGGCAATCATTGGTGTTCCTTGGCTTAGGCACCACCATGACCACTGTCTTCATGTGCATGTGGCATTCTCCCTGTGTGCGTGTCTGTGTCCGAATCTCCCTTTTCTGTAAAGACACCGGCCATGTTGGGTTAGGAACAGACCCTACACCCATATGACCTCTTCTTAACTGAACTAATTATATAATTACAATCCTCTCTCTAAATAAGCTATTTTCCATTACAGGTATTCTGAGGTACTGGTTGTCCATGTAGAGAGATGGGCCTTACTCAAACCCTCCTACTCAGAGGAATGCCTATCTTAAATTACACCAATTGCCTCCTAGCCTGGCAATGGCCCTGCGCATGGATCTGCGCCAAGTGGAAACTCGTGGCTTACTTCACCTTTCCCCTTGAGACCAAGGGGCCCATTTGTCCAGTGGGATGCTCTTGAGAGTCTGAGTTCTCTGAGACTATCCAAATGGCCCTTCTGGGGTAATAAATTCAAAATGAAAGTGCCAAGGAACTCTCAGATTGAGATGTTGCATGCGGAATGTGGATGACCAACAGCTCTGGAATCTGAAGTATAAAAAAATACCAAAAGCCATTAGCTCTGTTCCCTAGCCAAACGGCTCTGGTTCCCATAGTTGGTTGTTCAGCACCACACGAGGACATGACAAGGAAGGCAGCTGCTTTCCATGACCCCCTGTGCCTCTGTTCTTGGAATTGCAGAATGAGTGTGAGTGCAAGACTGGATTTCGAGGCAATGGCATTGAATGTGAACCAATCACTTCCTGCTTGGAACAAACTGGGAAATGTCATCCCTTGGTGAGTTTCTGGATTTCTTTTATACTTATCAAACCAAAAGAAAAATTTTTCTAAGAAAAGAAAGTCAGGTTATTTCTTACCTGAGCCAAGAAATGAGCAAAATCTCTCTTACTCTCAAAGGGTGTCCCTAAGCAGAATGGGAGTAGTTACTATAACTTATACTCCATGACTCCAAAGCTTGGAAGAACCAACATCTGATTGCCAGATACAATACAGGACTCTGAGTTTCAGATACACAATGAATCCTTTTCCAGCACAAGTTTGCCCCCAAATGCAGCATGGGACATACTTATACTAAAATACATTTGTGTATCTGAAATTCCACTGAGCGATGTGTCCTTGCTTTTACTTGCTAAATTCAGCAGAGATGTCAAAAGAGTAAGTGAGAGCTGCATGGGACATGCACACCAGGGCCTTTCATTGCAACATGGAAGGGTCTGCAGGTTACTCCCACCATCCTTCTACCCCAAATTTGCAGTTCTGTCTTAGATGGAGCCTATGACTCATGGATGTAGCTCATTTCTAACTTCCGTTAGGAAAGCAAGCCCTTTTTTTCCATCTCCGTTTCATCAGGCAGCCTGTCAGTTCACTTCTGGCGTCTGGAGCTGTGTTTGTGGAGAGGGCTATGAAGGCGACGGCTTTCTGTGCTATGGAAGCGCAGCCGTGGTAAGTCCCCTGAGATGAGCCCTGGTATCGCATGATCAAGACACGGCCCTCTGTGAAGGCTCTTAGCTGAGGTGCCTTCCTAACGCTGTGCCAACCGAGTGATTTAATAGGCAATTCCAGGAGATTTTAGAGGAAGCAAGTGCTTCTCCCACATGGCATAGGTGCCTCGCGGGTCACACGTTCCCACAGGCTGAAGGTTGCTAACTTTTATTTGACCCCTGCCGGGTACCAAGCAGCCCTGGCTTCTTTTCCTGGTCATTCTACCTCTTATCACCCCAAACTTCCCAAATGGACAACTAACCGGCCTCTGCTGAGCTCTCCGTGTGCTCCTGTCTGATTTGAGTGCCCCCTGTTGGTACCCAGAGCACCCTGCACTGACCACATTTGGAGGTGTGTGTGTGTGTGTGTGTGTGTGTGTGTGTGTGTGTGTGTGTGTGAACGCCTTCTATATACCAGGCGTCTTACTGAGTCCTTAACATGCAGGACCCCATTTAAAACTCACAGCAACCTCTGAGGTTGCTGCCATTATTATGCCCATTTTATATAGGAGGAAACTGAGAGGCTAAGAAAACTTGCCGCATGCCCCTCAACTGCTAAGTGAGGAGTCCAGCCCATGGCTGTCCAGGGCAGAGCCCACACACTTCACCACCAGTGGAGGGGACCCTCTCAGGGTCGTGTGTGTCACATGGAATTGTCACTGCATACATGTATCTGTCTTCCATAAACTCATGGGGCAGGTCTTTGCTTTGTTTCCTACTTCACTCCCACTGTTCATAAAAGTTTGTTGAAATAAGAAATAGAGTTAATAGATGAATTTTCTCATCACTTACTCTTTGTTCAATTCACTGCAGTTTGGTTTGTCTCTCTGCTCAGCTGAAACCGTTGGACTTGCACTTTGCCCAAACCAAGAGTCTCCCTCAGGCCCGGGTCCTGGTACCTGGGGCTGGCTGGGGCATGGGACCCTGGGCCTATTGGCCTATTCATGGTCCTTTCCACCTTTTACTTCACACTGTTCCTCCTACTCACCCAGTGGGGTGCAGCAGCTGTCTCCTGGCACTCAGACCCTGGAGCATAGCCCCAGCATTTTCTCTGCACTGTCCATGGGCCACATTGTCTAAAACCTGAGAATCCTGGGCCCCTGCTTCTGCAGAAAACAAGATAAAGTCCCAGTCCTCAGCCTAGGACCTAGGGCAGCTTCACACGGGCTCAACTCACGTTTCCTGCAAGCAGCCAGGCTTAGCCTGAGCTCAGCTGCGGCTTTCTCAGCTCCATGTCGGCTCTGACCCCTCTCCCACAGATTCAGCCTCTGGTCTGCCTGCCCTCAGTTCAGGTCCAACTCGTGCCCTCCTCTCCCTAAAAGCAGCCCCTTTAAGGAAGGACATGAGCATCTAAGCTCCTGTACTTGTCTGTTTACTAATTTACTTTATAACAGGTATTCACTAACCTCTTAGCCTCAACTCCTTTCAAAAAGACATCGCGACAGCTCTGAGATGTATTGTCTTTATGAAATTTGCATATTATCATTGTTGCTGCCGTTTGCCTGGCGTTTGATATTTTAAAATGCTCTCCCATACATCAGTGCATATAATATTTATGATCCCAGGTGCCAGCCACCACCACAGTCATTGTTCAGATTGGACACGAGTTTTCAGAGCAGAGCAGCGGCTTGCCCAAGATCACACAGCTAGGAAACGGCTGGCTCAGGGAAAGAACGCGTTCTTTTTTAACTGCAAGTCCAGAGCTTGCTTTACTCTATCACGATCTGGTGTACTGACCTGCTGGCCCTGTTGATATCTTCCCAAGTCTTCATTTCCCCAGGACAGATGCAGAAGCCATCTCTTCCCTTTTGTATCCCATACCCTCTGTGCATTCCATCCCGGTACCAGTCATGGTGGTTTGATATATATCTTCATTAATAAATATCCTGGGATACATTACAAAGAAGCACGTCCTGCATGCCAGCCTCTATTCTAAGCACGTTAAAAACATTAACTCCTCCAATTCACACGTCGGCCCTATGAGTTGGAGCTTTCCTTATCCCCATTTTACAGATGAAAACACTGAGGCCCAGAGAAATGAAGTCACTTGCCTAAGGAACTTTGGCTGCATGTTCCAAGCCACTACTCAACATTGGCTCTGAAAAGGGGGAGGGGTGGAGGAGGGGAATCTTTACTGAGCTCTGTGACCTTCCTTAGGGTTGGGTGGCCATGTTTTTTTGTGTTTTTTAAAAAATATATATCTTATTGATTTTTTATAGAGAGGAAGGAAGAGGGATAGAGAGTTAGAAACATCGGTGAGAGAGAAACATCGATCAGCTGCCTCCTACGCACCCCCTACTGGGGATGTGCCCACAACCAAGGTACATGCCCTTGACCGGAATCGAACCTGAAACCCTTCAGTCTGCAGGCCGACGCTCTATACACTGAGCCAAACTGGTCAGGGTGGGTGGCCATGTTTTTATTGTTCCATTTGGAGTTTCTAAAATTACTTCTCTGCATCAGGTAAAGCAGACAACAGAACCACTGAGCTTGAAAGAAATGAGCAGCTCTGGCAACACGGAGGTTCCATATACTGGGGCCCCTTCCTGTCAGGTCAAGGAGGTTGGCAGGGAAAGGGAGCCCAGCCCGGGAAGGCTTGGTGCTGGCTCCCAGAAATATGCTGGGGTTGTGCTTCTCATTGTTCCTTCTCTCGTGTTCTCCCTCATCTCTCCCTCTCTCCCTGGCATGAAATGAATAAGGAATTGTCACTTCTCTCCGCGGCAGCTAAATTTAACCAGTGGATAAATGTGAGTACCTTTGTTGGAATGTGTATAATTTTAGAAATTGGGATGCATACAATGGAACACTGAAAATACAGCTAGTAGGGCCATTATCTAGAGCAGAGGTTCCTAACCCTGGCTGCCCTTTTGTAAATAGCCATGCCCTTCCCCCCATCCCAGACACTCTGATTTGATTGGTCAGAGGTTTGCCCTGGACATAGGTGTATTCTGAAAGCTTCCCAGGTGATTCTAACATGAAACCAGGGCTAAGAACTTCTGGTTTAGGATCAACTTGGGTGGTTAACTTTTCAACCCATTCAAATACATACGTGTAGCTTCATTCATCCCGGAGGCCTTTTTTTTTTTTTTTTAAGTCAATGTAATTTATCACTGTAATTCACCAAGTTAGAGTTGGGACTTAAATTTTTTATTTTATTGATTTTAGAGAGAGGGGGCGAGGGAGAAAGACAGACAGACAGAGACAAAGACACCCCTGTTTGTTGTTTCACTTATGCATTCATTGGTTGTGTCTACGATGTGCCCTGACTGGGGATCAAATCCACAACCTTGGCGAGTTGGGACGATGTTCTAACCGACTGAGCTACCAGCCTGGGCCAAGGTTGGGATTTATAGCTGCAATCTGGACAACTTCCTGTGTGCTCAGCTCTCAGCCCAGCATGCCTGCGGGAGCATTCCCTCCCCCTGGAAAGTTCTATGACCAACCATCTGTGCCATCTGTACCTGAGGGGTCCAGGGTGAATGGCCCGGCCAGCCAGCACATCAGTGGCGTCTCCCCTTGGAACAGACACTTGCAATGACAGGCAGTGCAGGACAGCTGCCCATGGCTTCTTCCTGGGGCTCTCTGGCCCATCACAAGGAGAAGCAGGACTCCTGTGGTACATGTTGATTTCCATATAGACCACCCCCATATGCAGAAGCTTGCCCAGGGGTGCTCTGGACCCAGCTGATCCCAGCTCTCAAGAACACACGCTTCCCAGCTCCACTGTCCTGTTAGTAGCTTAAACTCAGCCACGGTAGGAATGTTTACCCGACAGAAATCAGCGAACACTAAGAACCAAGGCATTTGTTTGTTCTCTTGTTTATCCTGGAGAGCTGATTGTCCCACATCAGCTCACCACTGCTTTTACCCACTAGCTCTGGGTAAGAATGAAAGTAGGTCAAGTTTGACTTCAGGCCCCGGGTCTCTGTTTCTCGAGCTGAAACTGTTCCTGCAATCTTCCCACCACCCCCCTTCCCAACGGTTCCAAGGATTCTCAAGGTTCTCTGCACATACACATGCACACGCGTATAGACATGTGCACATGCATGCATAATCCTTCCAAGACTATTCTCTGACTCTTCATTTAGACGAATGGGTAGATGACGGATAATGACTCCAACTGTGACTGGATCGGGAAAACTTGCCTTTTGACCAGGTTCACACAATTAAAGGAAGGATTTGGGAAAGTGGTCCCTAAGACCGCCCCAGTGACCCCGGAATTAC
>PVJC01031407.1:0-20597 GCA_004026665.1 Murina feae | reverse complement strand
CCCAGTGGCCACACACACACACACACACACACACACACACAAAAGGTGCCTGGCAGACTGGGGCCATCATAGGACATCCACTGAGGGGTCCCAGACTGCGAGAGGGCACAGGTCAGGCTGAGGGACTCCCTCCACCCCGAGTGCACAAATTTTTGTGCACCGGGCCCCTAGTGTATTATAATAATAGCTTTATATGTACTGTACCATTTCCTTTAATATCTCCCTCTGTAAGAAGGGGCAATGTCATTCCTCATTATGTAGATGAGAAAAACAGCAGATATAAATAACTTGCCAAATAAGAGGCAACAAAATAAAAATAAAAGATTTATACTCAGATTTATCTCCTATGAAAAAGATGGAAACATGCTCAATAACACATACCAGACCTAAGAAAAATGCCTTGGGGTTTATAAGTTACTATCTTCCAGTTAATCTCATGATAGAACAAATACCTGCGTTAAAAGGTAGAGGGTTAGGAACACCACAGCCTGGTTTCCAATCCAAACCACAAAAAGAAGGGGGAAACCTTCAGCATTAAGACCATAGACACACGTATGCCAAAGTTAACCAATCCAGGAATATGAGATAATTAAAACATTAAAATCTGTTGTCTTTTAGGTATCAGCCCCTTTATGCATTAATGGGTAAACAATGCTTTGCCACATACGTAGTATATTACTCTGAAGTAAGTAAGTCTCCACTGTGAAACTGGATAGAAGATAACCATCACCCAGGATCCAGTTTTCTTAGGAGAATAATTACTATTTTCCATAGAAAGTTTTACCAATGCACAGGCATTATTCGATGTAGTCTAAGTACAGTGTCTAACTCACCTGAGGCCGAGTTCATCATATTCTGCTGCACTGGTGGACTGGTGGGGGCTGTAACGTTTATCTGGGTGAGCATAGCCTTCCTGGGATCCTGCCATGTTGTTGTCTGATCGATGTGACTGAGATTAAAAAAAACAACAGTGCATTAGATAACAAATACCAGGTCTTAAGAACAACAATCCCACTTTTCAAAATAGGATACATTATATGGGCTAACAGGAAAAGATGTCTCAACTAGCTCTGCAAAAGCATATAGTCATGGCATCTCATTGCCTCTAGCCTTCCCCTCTGCAACCTTTTTTTATCCTTATATCACTCAACTTTTACTTCTTAGATCTTACAAGTGCAGAATTTGAAAAATCTATGCCTGAAACTTTTAAGTGAAGGGAAACCATTTTCACTTAGTAGCTAATTATTACCCGCTTCAAATTTAAACATAAAATGTAATTTATCCTATATAATAAAAGCATAATATGCAAATTGACCATCCCTTTGGGACGCCTAAGCCATGCCCACCAGCCAATCAGAGCAGCTGTATGCAAATTAACCCAGCCATCATGGCGGCCGACACTCAGGGAGCTGAGTAAACAGGCAGTTTCTGTTGTAGCAGGAATGAAACTGTTTGCGGGCCGCCTGGGCTTCTTTCAGCTTCAGGGAACATTGTATTTGCAACATTGTTTCAATCCTAGGAGCTGAAGCAAACAGCAGGCCAGGACTGACTTCTAAGGGAAACATTGTTTCATTATAGAAGCCAGAGCTGAAGCAGAGAGGTTTCATTAACTGCCTAGGCTCTGACTTAAAGGAACAGTGTATCAATTACAGAAGATAAACAAACCCAGAAACCTGCTTCCAGCCAGCCTTGCTGGGACATTGGGTCAATGAGAGCTGTGGGCAGCCTGAAAGCCTGAAAGTGTCCCTCAGCCCCTCATCCATGCTGGCCACACCCCAATGGGGTGAGAGATGCCGCTGGGGGCTTGGCCAGCCTTCAAACAGCCATCAGCCCCTCACCCAGGCTGGTCAGGTACCTCAGTAGGGACCCAAAACCTGAAGGGATTGTGGGCAGCCTGTAGGCCTGAAAACACCCCTTAGCCCGTCACCCAGGCTGGCCACACCCCAATGAGGTGAGAGACCCCATTTGAAGGCTTGGCTAGCCTGAAAACAGCCATCAGCCCCTCACCCAGGCTGACCAGGCACACCAGCAGATGGACATCCCTAGAGGGGTCCCAGACTGTGAGAGGGCACAGGTCGGGCTGATGGACCTCCCAAGTGCACAAATTTTTGTGCACTGGGCCCCTAGTAAAGTAATAATCTGTAACAGTGGTTATATGACTAAAACCCAAAATTTTCAAGGAGTCATCCACATTTCTTCTCCTAAACTAAGAGTGCCAATTAATGTTTAGACCTACAACCTTTTAGGTACAACACAAAAATATTAAGTCATACACACACGCACACTCACATACAGTCTTTTATTTATATATATATATAAATTAGAGCCAAAATTAAATTAAAACATCATATGTAAGTTTTTACTGTGTCCTGTGACTGTTTTTTGCTAAACAAACCATTTCTACATTTTTTACGTGCATTTAACTTACTGCAAAAATATCTTAGACATATGCATATAGATTCCTTCACCTATAACACTGGGATGAAACCAGCAAAGATTCCATGAAATATAATATTACAAGATAAATGGCATATATCTGGTAAATGAGCATTCAATAAACATTAGTTTCCTTCTCCTAGCAAATGCTTCAGTGAAACAACTAAAAATACTATACACATAAAACTACTGTTATCCTGAAGGAAAAAAAAAAGTCAGAGAGGTACTCAAAGAGTTATGCAAGGTTCTCTTCTGTGTAATTTATAAAAGCAAAAGCTTGAAAGCCAGGTAACATCTAATGATAGAGATTGGTTAAATAAATATTGTTTAATATAATGGATTATAATGCAGCTATTGAAAGTATTTTTGAAGAATCTAATCTAATAAAAGAGTAATATGCAAATTAACCATCACTCCAAGACACCTAAGCCATGCCCACCATCCAAGCCACGTCCACAAGCCAATCAGAGCAGCTGCATGCAAATTAACCCAGCCAAGATGGCAGCCGGCAGCCACGGAGTTAGAGCAAACAGGAGGCTTCTGTTGCAACTGCCTGCCTAGGCTGACTGGGCCTCTGCTCAAGGCAACAGTGTTTCAATTATAGAAGCCATGGAGCTGAAGCAAACAGGAGGCTTCGTTTCCTGCCTAGGCCTGCGCTCAAGGTAACAAAGTTTCAATTATAGAAGATAAATAAACCCCAGGAACCTGATTCCAGCCAGCCTCGCTGGGACGTTGAGTCAATGGGAGCTGTGGGCAGCCTGCAAACAGCCATCAGCCCCTCACCCAGGCTGGTCAGGTACGCCAGCAGGTGAACATCCCCCGAAGGATCCCAGACTGCAAGAGGGCACAGGCCAGGCTGAGGGACACCCCCCGAGTGCATGAATTTTTGTGCACCAGGACCCTAGTATTTAATAATATGGAAACTATTCATACAGCTTTTTATTTATGTTTTTTAAACAGTTTATTGATTTTTTTACAGAGAAGAAGGGAGAGGGACGAGAGTTAGAAACATCTATCAGCTGCCTCCTGCACACCCCCCACTGGGGATGTGCCTGCAAACCAAGGTAAATGCCCTTGACCGGAATCAAACCTGGGACCCTTCAGTCAGCAGGCCGACGCTCTATCCACTGAGCCAAACCAGTTAGGGCTCATACAGCTTTTTAAAGTAGGTTGTAAAACAGTATGTACAGTATGAGGCTTATTTTTTAAAATATATGTGTGTAGTGAAAACATATGGAAAGGATAGTCATCAAAATGTAACTGTTTACATTTAGATGGCAAAATTACAGAACTCTGCTTTGTTACGTGTTCCTATTCTTAAACAACCAGAAACTCATTTTTGAAACTGGTCAGGGAGGAATGGCCAGAAAGAAGACATTTTAAAAAAGTAATCCTCCCTAATTATTTTTTGTATGGCTGTTTAAATTTCAAATCTGGGTTCTCTCTTCTTGAATAATCCCATGATAAATTCCCATGTAAATGGTTAGGAAATGACACTCTGTCATTTACTTTCCTGACATGGAATTAAGATGCTATCTTCTTCAAAAACGTGATCAATAGCACAATAAAAAAGGATCACAGACTCTGGCTGGAATGGACCAAAAGTATTATCTACTGGAGATAGGAAAATTCCTTTAGGTCCTAAGCAAGCAGGAAGGGGATGAAAGCAGGGAGGTAACAATATGGAAGATGTGTACACTCAGGAATAAGATTGGTACCTGTCAACTCAGCACTTCTTTTTGTCCACTGGTCATACATACTTTTTAGCAGTAAGCAATACCTTATTCAAGTCTTGCTATTTAAGCACCTCATTCCAAAAGACATAGCCCTTATCAAGTCCAGTAAGAGCTTATTCCTCTTCCTTTGTAATTCTCTATATGAGCTGCCAAATTAAACCATAAAAGGTTCTCTAGATCTACAGTGTTTCCTTCTCATGCTTATAGATGATAAGCAATACACATATGGTAATTAATATAATCACACTCAAGGAAAGAAATTTAAAATCCACAAATTTTAGAAAAATATTTCTCACTGTCTATTCCTTTATGGGCTCTTAAATGTCAATGAACCTTATACCACTGCCTATTCCTTGTCTCCAGTACTTTCAAAAATCCCTAATATCTGTAAGAGGTAAAGAAGAGGATGGAGGTATACTACAAGCAAGCTTATGATCTGATTGCTGAAGATTTTTGAGCTGGGTTTCTCAAAAAGCTAACCAGTTATAGAAATCATGTTAATCTATTTATAACTAGACAGAGCGCCATCCGAGTTAGGAAGACCCCTCTGAATGAGACGCATCTTCCCCAACATTGGAGCCAGCCCAAAGCTGTTCTCCTTTAAGTGAATGAGGGTCTTTAATATAATGCACAGTATACAGTGAATGTACAGTTTGCTGCCCTCAGAAGATCAATCACTTTGCTGAAATGATGTAAGTACAAATGGTAAAATCCCTCTTCCTGAAAAAGCTGTTGAACCTCACTAAGAGTTTCCTAGAGCTGTACTATGTTACCTCAATGTTCCACTTATTTTGAAAAATCCACAACTCTCTATGGAATAAAGATGCTATTTTCTAAATTGTCCATCTACAAAAGCATGTGACCATTTAGATTCTAAGAAAATGTGAAATAAAATTTACTTTAGTATTTTTGTCTTTACTTAATTTATGAAATTAAATTATGAAAAATACTATTTTATCCTAATGTAAGTCGATTTGCAACAGCATACCCCAAAATACCCAGTTTTCCATTTTACCACAAGAACAAGAATCTTTATAAAAACATTTCATACCACAAAAAGTATTTTTGCTAAGACCAAATAAGCAGTTTGCCAGGCGTGCTCTTCCCCAGTTATCTGCATAGAACCTTCCCTTACCTCCTTCTGGTCTTTACTCGAAAGTCATGTCCTGGCCATCTTATCTAAAACCCATCCTATCTGAAGTACCAAGAATATAGGGACTTTTATTTATATTATTAGCTACTGTATCTTCAACGAGTGCTTGACATTTTTGTCAATGAATTTTTTTGCCTGAAGAACATCAAACTTTCTCCTTAAGTCATTATAGCTCTACTCACCTTTTAAAAAAATAATACTGATAAATAAAATGAAGTTACAGGTAAGGACTATCGATCCACTAGAATTACCAATAAGAAGATTATTGGTGACATTGGCAAGGTAGTGCCAGTGGCATAACGAGGGTACAATGAATACGAGGTGAGGAAGCTGACAACTTAAGTGTACAGGGAGGGAAGCAAAAATGCAACTGGATAAATATGAGTTTTTGCCTTTTCAAGAGGAAGAGACACATATTTAAATGTAAATAGAAACAGAATAGCTGAAGATGTGTTAAGGGATCACTGAGGAGTTACAGACATACATCCACCAGTGGTAAGAAATATAATGTAGACATTGCTTCCATTGTAAAAGGAGGTGAGAAAGGATAGGGCAGAAGCAAATAATTTCACTGGCTAGTGAAAATTGAGTGATTTCTGATATAATTTCTACTCTCTTACCAAGGGATATAACATTAAGATGATTATCAAAGCTGGCATTATTGGTATCCCCCTTACGCACACAGAAAATTGAGGAATTTGCACAAGAACATATATACACCCAGTTCTTGATACCCAAGAACTCTGAAAACGATTTCTGTACAAGACATATCTGAAAAGCATGGTACTAAAACAGGTAAGTTCTTTGTAATATATATTGAATAACAAATATATTTCATAAATACTAAAAAGGGCACTGTCAGCATGGCTCAGTGGTTGAGCACTGACCTATGAACAAGAAGGTCATGGTTCAATTCCCAAGGACAGGACACATGCTGGGATTTCAAGCTTGATCCTTAGTAGGGGGCATGCAGGAGGCAGCCAATGAATGATTCCCTCTCATCACTGATGTTTCTGTCCCTCTCTCCCTCTTCGTCTCTGAAATCAATAAAAATACTAAGGGGAATAAAGTAAAAAGGCATGAGTATTGAACATTTAATAAAAGATACAGAATATTATAAAGTACTATTTCTATTCCCACTAGAATATAAGCTTCTTGAAGGAGGTGCATCTGGGAGAGTGTCTGGTACATAGCAGGGCTCAATAAATATATGCTGAACTGAATGAAGACGAAAGCAGTGTGCATTATTTAATAATGTGATGACTATTCATAAAATGCTAATCTGGGAAAACATTAAAAAACTTTTATCACTCTGATTCTTAGAAATGTCAAATCTAATAAAAGAGTAATATGCAAATTAACCATCACTCCGAGACACCTAAGCCACACCCACCATCCAAGCCACGCCCACCAGCCACTCAGAGCAACTGTATGCAAATTAACCCAGCCAAGATGTCGGTTAATTTGTATACATAGGCGCGGAGCGAAGACTGAAGACAGCCTAGAAGGAAGCCAAGCGCTGCAGAAGGGAGCCAAACAGCAGAGAAGGGAAGGAGTGAGGCAGCAGAGAAAGGAGGGAGCCGAGGCAGCAGAGACGGGAGGAAGTGAGGCAGCAGAGATGGGCGGGAGCAAGGCAGCAGACTGTGGAGACCGGAGGGAACAAAGCAGCAGAGAAGGGAGGGAGCT
Organism: Murina feae; assembly: GCA_004026665.1. NCBI lineage: Eukaryota > Metazoa > Chordata > Mammalia > Chiroptera > Vespertilionidae > Murina > Murina feae. The sequence goes on along the minus strand of PVJC01031407.1, from coordinate 13,586 downwards.
GAAGCAGCAGAGATGGGCGGGAGCCCACTGAGGCAGGCTTCGCTCCCTTCTCTGCTTCGCTCCGGCTCAGGAAGCACTATTCTTGCAGGAATCTTCCTGCAACGGGCTTCTAGTAAAAATATAATGACCAAGGACATAAAATGAAGGAAAAATCATAAAACACAATTTTAGAGTTAAAGCAACAGTGGTTACAATGTAATGTCTATACATATATATATAAAAAAGAGGTAATATGCAAATTAGGCCGGGATGCTTACAGTCACGACCAGCTCAGGAGGAGGGACCTGCACCGGCCCAGAGCCTTCGAGAACACAGACAGGGAGGCCCGCACCCAGCCCCAGAGCAGGAGAGAACAACACGCAGGGGGGCCGGCCCCCAGCCCCAGCCCCACGGCCGCAGAATTGGGCTGCTGCGGCTAGAGCGGAGACACAAACCCGCAGAGGGGCTGGGTTCAATTCTGATCAAGGGCATGTACCTAGGTTGCAGGCTCCTCCCTGGACGGAACCCAGGTCAGGGCTCATGCAGGAGGCAACCAATCGAAGTGTGCCTCTCACATTAATGTTTCTCTCTATCTTTTCCCTCTCTTTTCCACACTCTCTAAAAATCAATGGGAAAATATGCTCATATGAGGATTAAAAAAAAAAAGAAATGTCACATCCTATGAAAGAGACATCTTGAAAATGCCTAAAGAAAGTTGTCATTTTTTCATGGTGAAGGGACTAGAGTCCATGTTGATGAAAACACCTTGGTAGCTGCAGTGGCAGCCGCAGCAGGGTGATAGGGTTGGCGCCTTCCCTGATCAGCCGGTTGCCTCCCGCAGAGTGAGGTCAGAAAGCAGCTTAAGTGGTCAGTAGGACATCCCTGAGGGCTCCTGGACTGTGAGAGGGGGCAGACTGGGCTAAGGGACAACCCCTCCACCCCCGGAGTGCATGAATTTTTGTGCACTGGGCCTCTAGTAGAAAATAATTAAAGATTTAGTTGATCTTGTTCCTAAGAATAGTCTAGCTAGTGAACTTACTACATGAAAATAAATGTGAAATCTACAGCTACTTCAATACATGTAACTAATTATTTTTACTATTATTTTGGGAAAGAAAATGTGATTAGATTTATGACCAATGCAAACCCTATGATCTCGCCCTGGAACCACTATGGATGGGAAACAATGAACTTGTCGAAGTTTAGATTGATGAAAGATAAGCAGTTGTACTTTGACCAAGGCCCATGTCTAGCAGCAGTTTTTCCTGTGTACACAAGTCCACCTCTGCTGTTGATTTTTGTCTCTCTTAATTTACACTGAAGAATCTGGTCTTACATAGTGAATAACTTAATAAAATGTATATATAGGACTTAAAAGGGGCAGACATCCTCTAGTGTAGCATTGGAAAGCACTGACTTTTTCATAATACCACAGGTTAATTAAGGCTCTGATAGCAATATTTAAAGCGTTTACATCCTCCTATGAAATGTAAATCTTATGAAACTCAAACCTGGGTCTTAAACATGCAGGGATTCTGACCTTATAAAGAATAACAATATTACTGCTACATTTGCAAATTACTGGGGAAACAATAAAAATACTAAACACTATCTGAAGCTATCATGGAGAGACCCAAAAATCTTATCTCACCAGGAACAAAGTTCAGAGAGAATAAAAATGTGCCATTGTTTCATAAGTCTCTTGCAAAAAAAAAAAAATCAGTTAAAAAAAAAAAGGATCTACAATTCATTAACATTAAGTGATATGTCCAAATGCAATTGACCAGTACATAGCTGTGCTAAGATTTAAACTCAGAGCTGACACAAAATCTGTACTCTTTTTCCTACATGAGACTTCCCTCCTATGTTTTAAGTGGTATCTATACTAATAAAAGGGTAATATGCTAATTAGACCAGGTAGACCAGACATCTTGCAGACAAAGCCATGGTGGTGGAGGCCAAGGCAGAGGCAGTTAGGGGTGAGATCAGGCCAGTGCGGGGGAGCAAGCAGTTAGGGGTGATATCAGGCCGGCTCAGGGGAGGGCATTTGGAGGCCATCAGGCAGGCAGGGGAGGGCAGTTAGGGGCGATCAGGCTGGCAGGGGAGTGGTTAGGCAGTGATCAGGCAGGTAGGCAGAGGCGGTTAGGGGCGATCAGAAAGGCAGGCAGGTAAGGTTAGGAGCTATTGGTTCCGGATTGTGAGAGGGATGTCTGAGGGGTCCCAGATTGGAAAGGAAGCAGGCAGGGCTGAGGGACACCCGCCCCTTGTGCATGAATTTCATGCACCGGGCCTCTTTTCTATAATAATAAAAGCATAATATGCTAATTAGACCAGATGTCCTTCCAGACAAAGCCGAGGCTGCAAGGGAAGCCTGGGTCCCAGGTTCCTGCCAATGGCAGAGGGAAGCCCGGGTCCTAGGTGCCAGAGTGAAGCTGGTGCCGGCAGTCAGGAAAGGAAGGCCTACTCTTGCACAAATTATGTGCATCGGGCTTCTAGTTAAGTATAAGGAGACAAAAATTTCCTGTGCAGTAACACCTAGTAGACCAAAATCCAGGATCTCATTTGGTGGCTCTGTTAGCTGGAGCTCAGAATCTTTATTTTAGATGAGAGGTCCAGTGCACAAAAATGTGTGCACTTGGGCGGGTCCCTCAGCTCGGCCTGTGCCCTCTCACAGTCTGGGACCCCTCAGGAGATGTCCACCTGCTGTCTTAGGCCCACTCCCTGGGGGATTTGGCCTAAACCGTCAGTCAAACATCCCTCTGGCAGCCCTGGAGCCCTCGGGGGATGTCCACTTGCCAAGAGGGAGCAGGCTAAGCTGCAGTCAGACATCCATAGCGCTGCTGAGGAGGAGGGACCGCTGTTCTGGCAGCCGTCAGCCTGGCTTGTGGCTGAGCAGAGCTCCCCCTGTGGGAGCGCACTGACCAACAGGGGGCAGCACCTGCATTGAGCGTCTGTCCCCTGGTGGTCAGTGTGTGTCATAGTGACCAGTCATTCCCAGTAACTCTGATGTTAGGGTCAATTTGCATATTACCCTTTTATTATATAGGATAGATGCCTGGGTGCATGGGTGGGGGCCGGCTGGTTTGGCCTGAAGTGTGTCCCGGATCAGGGTGGGGGTTCTGCTGGGGTGCCTGGCCAGCCTGGGTGAGGGGCTGATGGCCGTTTTCAGGCTGGCCATACCCCCTGGCGACCCAAGCTCCCAGCCTCTCCTTTTTTCTTTTTTCTGGGATTTATTTATTTTCTATAATTGAAACTTTGTAGCCTTGAATGGAGCCGATGGCCAGCCAGGGCAGGCAGGAAGCTTGGCTTCCTCCATTGCTGGGGACAACCCAAGCCTCCTGCTCGCTCCAGCTCCATGGCCACTGCCATCTTAGTTGGGTTAGTTTGCATGCTCGCTCCTGATTGGCTTGTGGGCATGGCTTGAGTGTAGTGGGGGGAGGGGTGACCGTTAATTTGCATGTTTCTCTTTTATTATACAGGATAAATACAATATTATTTTTTTCAATTCATTTTTTTCAAATATAATTCTTTTTCAATTCATTAACTATTAAAAAATACAGGACTAGTAAATGGGCCAAGACTAACAAATCAGATGGAAAGCTATTCATCATACAAAATGCACAATCATTAGAAAATGTTAATGATTAGTTCATTGATGGCACTAGTAAAGAGAATTGGTTATGGGGATATTATGCTTACTATTTCTTTTCCTTTAGATTGGTGGTTTTCAGCTTTAAAAAGGCACACCAGTTGAAAATCGCTGATTTAAGATCAATGGTTATCAATTTAGAAGCTGGGTGGGGGTGGGAGGACACATTTATGGTCATTACAGTCCTACGAACATTTAATATGGTGACAGTACTGAATGCTATATTTCTGGCAATGCAGTACATGATCTTTCACAACTCTGGAATGTCTTGCCAGATATCCATGTAGGAAAAAAGCCATATTTACACACAAAACTCCACAAAGTATGTTTTGCACAATTTCAATTGTTTTAAAATTTTCTTCTGAAAGGCAACTAATTATACTTAGTTTTATTTGAAAATCTGTTAATAGTATATTATTTTTTTAATAATCACATAAATTTTAGTTACCAACTCAACCCATTTGGTCTTTATTTAAAACTGTCATGTTAAAAAAAACTTGTCATGTTCATGGCAATTATAGGTATAGATGCAGGCAGGTGACTATAGCTTGTAAAATAGTCATGCCGAAGCATTTATTTATTAATGTATATATTATTTTACCACAAATCATTTCTCCTTCACATTACAGACTAATATAATGATTTTTAAAATTATGTACGTAGTTATATTATATATGGATTTCATTTTGGAATGAACACTTTCCAAAATGTTTCTTACTAAAAGGGGCTGATGGGACTGACAAGGTTAAAAACCATTGCATTAAGTAACCATAAACTATGAATAGAGAGGGTTTTTTTATAGTACAAATCTAATGCCTCCTATCAGAACACGAGGTTAAAGATCTCATGCTCTCCCTTTTTATCCTTTCTATATTTAATACATGAACACAGTGCTTTATAAGTAACTGCTCAATAACCATTTGATAAGTCAAAAGCTTATTCTACTGGGTTATCACAAGTTGTTGTAAACTTAAGCCTAACATATTATATATACAGTTTATACCCCTTTTGAAAACGTTCTTCTAAACTGTAAAATATACTTCTCACAAAAACCCAGCTTAAATTGTTTGTACCTGTGCACAGCTACCTAACAACTGGTGCTTTCCAACGCTACCAAGATTTTGTTCATATCAGAATGCACAAATTAGCTGTTGGCAAGGATGTGGAGAAAGGGGAACCCTTGCTGGTGGGAATGCAGCCACTATGTAGAATACAGAGTTTCCTCAAAAAATAAAAATGGAACTCCGATTTGACCCAGTGATCCCACTTCTAGGAATATAGCCTAAGAAATCAGAAACACCAGTTAGAAAGAATACATACACCCCTATGTTCATAGCAGCACAATTTACCATTAGCTAAGATTTGGAAACAGCCTAAGTGCCCATCAGCAGATGAATGGATTAGAAAACTGTGGTACATCTACACAATGGAATACTACACAGCTATAAAAAAGAAAGTCCTCTTACCATTGGCAACAGCATGGGTGAACCTGGAAAGTATTATGCTAAGCGAAATAAGCCGGTCAGAGAAAGACAAGTATCACATGATCTCACTCATATGTGGAATCTAATGAAAATACACTGATGAACAAAATAGATCCAGAGACATGGAAAAGACTGGGATTTCAGAGGAAAGGCTGGGGAGGGCAGGTGGGTGGGAAGAGAGCAACCATGCATATATACGTAACCCATGGACATAGACAAAAGGGTGGTGAAGACCTGGGGAACAGGCTAAAAGAGGTAAATGGGGGATAAAGAGGGACCTATGTAATACTTTCAACAATAAAGATTCTTTTTTAAAAAAGAATTTAACAATATAAAAACTATTTAAACAGAAACTTTAAAAAAATACATCTGACAAATGTTTAATCTAACCTTTTAGACTTTCTTCATTGTGCTGCAGTAAGAGAAAACCAAAAACAAAACAAATATTTTGGCAAGAGTGACCTGCTTAGACTCTGATAAAATGCATCACTGTGAACTCATCTTTTATTATATAACCATTAAGGAAATTGTTAGAAACTTCTAATTTCCTCCAATAAAGGTGAACAAAGATGACTGCTTTTAAGCTAAAAACATCTTGGCAACCAAATCACCACCATGCCTGAAGAAAGTTAGAAAATGTGTACTTAAGTATATGTAAGATCACTAAAGCTAGCTAAAGGATTGCTTTATTTTAAGAAGTTGTCTTTAGAAAACAATGAAATAAGCTTAAAACTGGAAAACCAGGAATAATACAAAATAGATGTTTGTAACATTTTAATTTAAAAACTTCTGTTACAAAAAAAATAAAAATAAAAATAAATAAAAACTTCTGTTACTGCTGTCAGGCCCTCAAAATATTGGGATGGCAGGGCTTGTTCTAAAATTTAGAAGAGTGGGCAGTCAGCCCAGATTTATTGCTTACTTATCAAGCCCATGTTTGTTGTGCAAGTGTTATTTATAGAGTCACATGCTAGAGGCTGAACCCTGGCTAGTTGAACCTACACGCCTAATTGACTCTAGGAACAATGATACATTGTTCAATCTAATTCTTCTATGAGCTGCAGTTCCTAAGCCACAACCATATGCTTTTTTAAATGTTGTATATGTCTATACTGGACTATTTTTAGAACCCTCAAAAGTTGCTCGTACTATAATTTCTTAATAAGGATGAGAACACTCACAAACTCTGCCTCTGTGAAAACAGGTTTAATAGTACTAGAAATCAAAATCTTAAATTTAAATTTAAATAATTGGGTTATCACTCAAAGCTATTAAAATATGGGTTAAAATTATGAACCAAGTATGGGCAGACACACATAAAAGCAAACGTGACAACTGATTATACTCTACAAATTATACACCCCATTGCAATTTGACCCTACACCACTCTTACATTGAATAAAATTAACATTTGCCCACAAGTATGAAATCAATTTAAAGACAATTTCACCATGTTGCCAAACAAGAGTGACATGTTTATACTATACATTTCCCCTTAGAAATGGTTATTCCCTAGGGAAGGGGTAAGGATGGAGCAATTATGAGAATAATGCCAAAGCTCAAGTGGAGGCTTCCTGAAACAAGCACACAGGTCTCCCAATCTAGACCCCAGGTGGCTTTTATCTATAGTTGCGCTCAGCAACATTCTTTGCCATAATTTGAGAATATTCTCCCCAAAGTTAAAAAAAAATTGTTTGTCCTTATTTCTTGATATAGAAAATAACTGATGTCATCACACTATGAACCGAGACTCATGGTTGTATTACTAGAATAAGGATCGGAATTCAAGTCTCTTGATTCTCAATTATAAAGTCTACCTGGCTCCTTTCGTAAGAGTAACCTTACACACACACACACACACACACACACACACACACACATACACACACAACAAACACCAGAACTATGACCAACAACCCCCCAAAAAACAAAACAAAACAAATAAAAAACAAAAGAGCTCTGAGAAATTTTAAATCACAGAAAAATCCTATATAATAAAAGGCAAATATGCAAATTGTCCCCCTGGGTAGGAGTTCAACTCTGCAGGAGCTTGACTGACCTATAGTTCAACCAGGGGGCGGGGCCGACCAGCCAACTGCCAGAGGCCCACCCCCCCTGGCTGGCCCGGCCCGACTGGCCCCCCTCACCCCAAATCGGGAGCAGGATTGACCCACCAACCTCCTGCATCCCCTCCCCACAAATGGCCTAGCCCAATCACCGTGATCGTGCACCAGCCTCTAGTCTATAAATATTATTCAAAATGTGATCCTTAAAGCACCTGCATCAGAAATACCTGACTTATTAGCTTCTCTCTGTATTTCTAAGCATAGTAAGATTGGAGAATAATTGATCTAACAATTTTACATATCCTTCCACAATCTGAGATCCTTACATACAATATAATAAGACAGTTATGTACCCATAAGAGCCAGAAAAAAAAAATGCCATCTCTCTTTTCGGGAAGGTTTTTTTTTTCCCCATTGATTTTTAGAGAGAGAAGCGGGGGAGAGATGTGAAAGAGAAACATTGATCAGATGCCTCCTGCATACACCACGGGGACCAGACCCACAACCTGGGCATATACCCTGACCAGGAATGGAACCCAAGACCTTTCATTGCACGGAACAACGCTCAACCACATTGGCCAGGGCTTTAAAAGATAGATGTTTTCCTCATATTTCACTGTTTTCTTAAATTGATACTCCTGAGCAAATAATTATTTTAAATGAAAATATTACATGACAGATGTCAAAGAGACGTGAACCTTTTCTTTAATACGTGTTGTTAAAGACCTTGGAAATACTTTTCTTTCATTTTATAACTGCTGTTCTAGCAGTAGGAAATAAAATCTGTGTGTGGTGGGGTGTGGGAAGTGGGCGGTGAAGATAAGGAACAAATGTGTTCAGTACCAACTCTGACCTCATATGCCATGACATGATTTAGGCCTGAGGCCTTCAACCAAGCACAAAGAAGGGAGACAGGTTTAGGCAGCCACACAAAGCTATAATCAACTTTCTGTGTCTCATCAGACACCAGCAGCTTCCAAATAAGGATCTGTTGAGTATGTTGGCTCATGTGTCTACTGTGAGGAAATCACATTTAGTTCAAAACCTGGAACCATATTCATAGTGTATTTATGGCTACATTCAAGTTTTTAACTATTGTCAATGCAAAAAGCTTGTCATCCAAAATATTAATATAGGACAAGTCTAACAGCCTGGGAAACAGTTCCCAAATGGTAAATCACCAGGAAGGCATCAAGAAAATCCATAATAAACACTTTTAAGAAAAGTAGGCAAATGGCCCTACTAGAATAAAACACATATGGAACTTGTTTTGTTTTGTTTTTTGTTTTTTAGCCAACTAGTTCTTTTTTATTTCACATATGGAACTTTTAACATAAGCTGTCAGCATCCTCTATCCCTGCCATTTTGATTAAATTAATACTTAAATTAAAGAATCTTATATATTTTCTTTAATTATCACTTTGAACGATAGTTTGGTAACACTGTAGAATATCTTCAATCATCTAAAAATATTCATATTGAAATTAGCAAAATACATTGAGTGAAAACCTCAAAATCTTTAAATTTACTTTTATATATTCTATCCCGCATTTTTGAATGAATGTGGCAAAGAGGGTGTAGGGTTCTTTCATCATAGCCAAGTAGTCATCTCCTTTCTTCCATCCATTAAAGTTATTTTTGAATGGTCATGCCATGCTGGTAATTTTTTTTTTTTTTTTAAGAAAAACGAATACTACATACTCATCCAAAACAGGTTTACCTTATTAGGTAGGGCTGGCTTACATAGAATAGTCTCAGTAGTCTATCAAAATTAAATTATAACATACAGATTAAATGTCTCCCTCCCTCTGTCTCCTCTGGACTTAATATTCATTAAGAGAAATGTATGTACAACTGAAACTTATATACCAATTTTACCTCAAATTTTTTAAAAAAGTAATTTTGTTGGGGAGGGATGTGGGGGGTGGGGGGTAAGAGATCAACCAAAGAACTTTTATGCATGCATATAAGCATAACCAATGGACAGAAGACACTGGGGTAGGAGAGGCCTGGGCAAGGTCAAGCGTGGGGCGGGGGGACATATGTACTACTCTTTGTAATAATTTAAGCAATAAAACAAAATATATATTAAAAAGTCATTTTGCAGATCCTCCAGTTCACTAGAATCAGAACAGTTGTTCAGGTTGAAAACTAGGATTTAAATTGCTTCTTGTTGGTGAAAATACAATTTTCTTCTTTGAATCTTTCAAGTTAAAGAATTATGAAATTCACATACACTATGAAATACATTAACACCTTTTTGAATGAGTTTTTTATGGATATGGATAGAAAATGTAACAAGTGGTCATAGTCATGGTCATTAAAAGGAAATTAATAAAAGATTGTATCCTCAATTTTACAGGAGATATTTCCCCCAAGGAGTAGTTTCATAAGTTTCTAATTCTGAGGGTTTGCTTGTTTTATTTTTAAGGAATTCTTAAGTATGAAGAGGACATTCCTCTATTCTGATTAAAATGCCAATATCCACCAGCTCACTGAGAACAAATCCAAGCTCTAGGAATCTAAAACGTTAATGAAAAGGCAAGCTATTCACTAGACTGGGAGTTTCCCTGAAAGTTTCTATGAAACTCTATTTTGATAAATAAAATTAATAAATGAAAAAGGTTCCCCACAGCAGAAACTTAATTTTATTATCTATGGAACTAATTTTGTTAATGTTCTAATTCACATATAATGTACATATAGAAAATAACTGATTCTTCAATGTATTATTAAGAATACATTATTGAAAAAAAAAGAATACACTATTGGATTTTAAGATGAGAAGGCTGAAATGCCTAAACTATAAAATAAAGATTATTTCTTTGTAACTTAAAAAAATTCCATATAAGAATTTTCATAAAATATTGTGTCCTCTACAACTTTGGTGGGAAGGAGCAGTGGCTGAATGGCAATCATGTCTGTTTATTATGAATCACTCGTATCTGTGAAATTGTGGAAAGTTTTTGTCACTATTGCTCAAGACTGACATAATGGAGCTGCTGGACAAAGACAAATTAGTAAAATGGCTTAAGGGATAGACCAGACTAGGGTTAATTGGAATGCCTAAGTCTGTAAAGGTGAAGTCCAAGTGGAGACTGGAAGGAAGATTCTGAAGTTCTCAAAACATGAAAATCACTTCACACCCAAAGGAAAACTTTGGCTACCCATCAGTATGTCATGTCTCTATGCCCTTGGTCACATAGTATGCTGGCTTCAATTCCTTTTCCCCTCTCTCCTGTCAAGAGCCTTTGAGGCCAGCCAGCTCAAATGTCTGTTCCTAGGAAGAGGTCCTGAGGTCTGCCCCCACCTCCACTCAGCCCCTAAAGATCCACCTGTCCCTCCTGTTTTCATGAAAATGTCTACAGTTACCACTATATTATGTCTTTAAGCCCACACTAGACTGTAAGTTGTCTAAGGCTCAGTACTCTCCAAACATAGTATACATTTCATAATGTTTTAAAGAACAAGAGGACATTCATGGAATCTTGTAGATTTATGAAGCTCTATGGAGGTATGAGGCATTGTGGGGAGGAGGGCAGTAGTATTATACCAACATAACAAATATTAAGGCAGAGAATAAATCTAAGAATCTGAATTAGTAGTAGGCCAGACTCTGATTCTATCATATGAATCATTTCAGATGCATAAATTAAAGTGGAAACACCTGTGTTAAGAGTTTTTATGTGATCAGCCAATTGGTAAGAGGCAGAAGACCCAGTATTAGAAGAGCTCAAGATCTCAGAATTACTTGATCCAACATACTCATGTTACAGATTAGGAAAATGGCAAACAAAAAGTAAAACTGACTTTTTCTTCTATAATCAAACAAGTCTACATAAGCAATATATGATGGATTCTGTGGTTGGAGAAGGTGAGAAAGAAGAGTTAAAAAACAGACAACCTCTGCCTCTCAATTCAAGCAATCTCCAAACCATAATAAAGCACTAGAAAACCAGCAACATAAGGCCACATAAAAGATACAAATCTGCACAGCAAAAGAAACAAAATGAATAAATTTATGAAACAGAAAAAAATATTTGCAAACTGTATATTTAATAAGTTAATATCCAAAATATACAGGAAACTTGTACAACTCAATAGCAAAAAATCAAATAATCCAATTTTAAAAATGGGCGAAGGACCTAGACAGATATTTGTCCCAAGACAAATATACAAATGGCTAAGAGGTACATGAAAAGTTGCTCAACATCACTAATTATCAAGGAAATGCAAATGACAATCACCTAACACTTGTAAGACTGGCTAGCATAAAAAAGACAATAAATAAAGGTTTTCCAGGTTATGGAAAAAGGGAACCCTTGTTTGTTTGGACACTGGTAGGATTGTAAATTAGTGCAGCTACTGAGGAAAACAGTATGGAGGCTCCTCAAGAAATTAAAAATACACCACCATATGATCTAGCAATTCCAATTCTGGGTATTTATCCAAAGAAAACAAAAACAATAATTAGAAAAGATATATGCATCTCACCCCCATGTTCATGGCAACATTATTTGCAATAGCCAAGATATGGAAACAACCTACTAGTAAAAATCCATCTATGTATAAATGGAAAAAGAAGTTGTGGTACAGGTTTCTCCAACTATCCAAAGTGCAGTGTTTCTACAAAATCTTTTGTAAGTTGAAATGGCCCAAGTGAAGAATATATTACTGTACTAATGTGAGACCTGAAGATGTGAAATGTGAACAGTCAGAAAGTAGGGGATAGTAAATGGAATATTATTCACCCATTAAAACAAACAAACAAACAAACAAACAAACACATGAGGAAATCCTGTCACTGAGACAACACTAGATGAACCTTGAGGGCATAATGCTAAATGAAATATGCCAGAGCAAAAAAGATAAATACTGTGTGATCACACTTATATGAGGAATCTTAAAAAGAAAGTAAGAAAAAAAAAGCCGAACTCCTAGTAAAAGATCAGCAGAAAAAGATCAGATTTTTGGTAATCATGGGCAGGGGTAGGGGGAGAGAGCAATTGTATGAATGTGGTCAAAAGGTACAAACTTCCAGTTATAAGATACTAGAGTACTAGAAATGTAATGTACAGCATAATGACTATAGTTAACACTGCTGTATGATACATATGAAAGCTGTTGAGAGTAAATTCTCAGAGTTCTCATCACTAGGATATAAAATCTGCATTTAAAAAATATAGAATATGCTTTATACACTGAGTGGCCAGATTGTTATGACCACCTGATGTTTGTATGCAAATTAGCTATAATTTCGTGCTGAACTTGCTAGAGGGCCACACCATTATAAATAGGGAAGCAAGTTGTTTACCACGACAATAGAAGTGATTTTTTTCTAAAAATATGGGTAAACAGCCCTAACTGGTTTGGCTCAGTGTATAGAGCATCAGCCTTCGGAATGGAAGGTCCCAGGTTCAATTCCGGTCAAGGGCATGTGCCTTGTGCGGGCACATCCCCAGTGGTGTATGCAGGAGGCAGCTAATACATGTTTCTCACTCATTGATGTTTCTAAGTCTCTATCCTTCTCCCTTCCTCTCTGTAAAAAAACCAATACATTTTTTTAAAAAACATGGGTAAACAACGCAATTTAACAGCCTTTGAACGTGGGATATATATACACTGAGTGGCCAGATTATTATGACCACGTTTGCCTTCAATACTGCGGGGATTCTTCTTGGCATTGACTCCACAAGATGCTGAAAGGTGATGTGAGGAATCTCACACCATGCCTGATGAATAGCACTGTCCAGTTCTGTGAGATTTGATGGTTGTGGAACCAGCTACCTAATGGCTCTTTTAACTTCGTCCCACTAATGCTCAATTGAATTGAGATCTGGTGATTGTGGGGGCCACCTAAGCAAGGTAAAGTCTCCCTCATGTTCTTGAAACCACTTCTGCACAATACGAGCACCGTGACATGGCGCATTGTCTTGCTGGAAGAAGCCATCTCCATTGGGATATGCCATCAACACGACAGGATGAACTTGATCAGCAACGATACTTAGGCATGCTTTTCAGACGTTGTCCCACACGAATTAAAGGGCCCAATCATGCCAGGAAAACAAGCCCCAAACCATAACACTGCCCCCACCAGCTTAAAGGGTTGTACTCATGCATGTGGGGTGTATGCTTTCATGCTGTTTCTGCCAAATTCTCAATCTGCCATCTGCATGATGCAACTGGAAACGTAATTCATCGGACCACATGGCTTTTTTCCAATGCTCAACTGTCCAATCCTTGTATTCCTATTCAAAATGGAGACATTTTATCTTGGTAACTGCAGATAGCAAAGGTGTTCGAACAGGCCTTCGGCTTCCACATCCCATGATAGAGTGTACGGCTAATTTGCCTACAAACATCAGGTGGTCATAATAATCTGGCCACTAAGTGTGTGTGTGTGTGTGT
>PVJC01031406.1:0-20604 GCA_004026665.1 Murina feae | reverse complement strand
GTTGAATGAACAGTGGGACACATAGCATATTAGGCTTTTATTATACAGGACAATAGAAAACAAAGGTATACAGCATAAACTAGCCTTTCCTGACTAATACAAAAATGATGACAATTAAGTCAAGAAGACTTGAGGCTTCCCCTTCAGAAGGCCTTAGATACCCAGCTTTTGAGGCAGAGCTGTTCTGTGGACAATATGAATCTTCAAAGATGTTTGAGCTGAGGGACTGTGTGGTTAGAATGATGCATTTAGAGGAATGATTTGCAGGCATAAGGATGGAAAGATACATTTGAAAAGAGATGGCTATCTAATCTAATAAAAGAGTAATATGCAAATTGACCCTCACTTCTTTACAACCACAAGCCACGCCCACAAACCACACCCACCAACCAATCAGGAACAAGTATGCAAATTAACTCAACTAAGATGGCAGCAGCCACAGAGCTGGAGTTGCCCCAGGCAATGGAGGAAGCCAGGGCCCTGCGGGCCCTGAGCTCCACTCAAGGCTACAAAGTTTCAATTATAGAAGATAAACAAACCCCAGATACCTGCTGGGCTGGGACCTTGGGTTGCCAGGGGAAACCCAGGCTTCGAGCAGGGGACCAAGGCAACAAAGTTTCAATTATAGAAGTTAAATAAATCCCAGATACCTGCTTCCAACCAGGCACCCCAGTAGGGACCCGGACCCTGAACAGCTGTGAGCAGCCTGAAACGGCCCTCTGCCCCTCACCTATACTGGCCAGGCACCCCAGCAGGTGGACATGCCCTGAGGAGTCCCAGACTGCGAGAGGGCACAGGCCAGGCTGAGGGACCTCCCCCCTACCCCCGAGTGCACAAATTTTTGTACACCAGGCCTCTAGTGTATATATATATATATATATATATATATATATATATATATATATATAGGAATCAAGAAAATAAATACTCTTACCAAATTATTCACATACAGAAGGTAACCTGTTGAAAGAAATAATGCTGGAATTCTTTCCATATCAAGAATGATGCTGTTTCTACCTGGAATTCTACTGTAGCATAATTAAAATGCCTCTAGTGAGCCCCTGGAGTTAAAAGACAAATGTACCCAGTTGCACGCCTCCATCTTGTCACCAGGGGCCTGTTCCATTTGTTAACAGGCATTGCTTTTTGCCAGGAATTTCGTTTTCAGCCCAAAGTAAATTGCCTTTCATCTACACCAAAATTTGAAGTGTGTACAAAGTGGTTTATGTTTTATTTACCACTTATTCTAGAAAGGAGATGGGTTTAGGAGAGCTTCAATTCACTTTCAGGAGTCATGTAGGCTTCAATAAGAAACTGTACCGCTGCCTTTTATTTGCCACACTCTAATGCTCAGGGGACCAAACTATTTGGCTTGTGTGAATCTCAATACAGCAGGTGCTTCAGAGACATAGCCAAACCAGCACAGGAGATTGTTTTCTTTTTCCAGTGAAATTCTCTTTCAAAGAATCAAAACTCACTCGATCTTGAGTTGCTCAGTCTGAGTTTCTCAGACTTTAGTGGTCACTTTTCCCTTTAAAAGGTTACAGTGTTGCCAGACTGGCTGGCCAATTCCTGGTCAGAGTCAGGGCACATGACTGGGTTGCAGGCTTCATCCCCAGTATGGGGCGTTCTCATCATTGATATTTCTATCTCTCTCACCCTCTCCTGTCCTCTCTGAAATCAATAAAAATATATTTAAAGGGGAAAAAATATTAGAGTGGAGATATGTTCTTCTAAAGCTCACTGTTCATTTGTTCTATTCCGTATTTTTTTTCTGGCGAGCCATCCTCAACCCCACTTCTACTCTGCATGGCTCATCATCACTAACTTGAGGGTGACTTGGGTCTAAGCTGAAAAGCATCCCCTTCTCTATCTAGGCCAGCTTACACTGGCTAAGTCCAGGGAATCTAAGGCCCTAAATAAAGAAGTCTTCCTCTTCACCTATCTGAACATAAAAGGATGGGAACCCAGAGGCACTGCCATGATACTGCCACTGCACAAATCTGCAAAATTTGTTCATGGAAGGAGGCTAGCAGACTACCAGCTCCCAGTAACAGTGTTTGAGTCTGTATTCCAGCAAAGCCTGAGGTCAGGAATACCCCTTTGTTTTGCTTTATTTATCTGAGCCAAGAAGCACTCCTGTTGATCCCTGCCAATCTGAGGAACGCACACTGGGCATTTGCCCCTTCTGCCAATGAATTTTGTTTTGCCCACAGTTGTTTCAGAACTGTGTGTATCAGCTCTTGCCCTCCCTTAATTAAATGTCTACTCACATTTGCTCCCTCTATCTTCATAACACCATAACCAAAGAGGGTAAACCAGACAATAGGTAATCACAGTAGTTCATGGTGTATTTGTCAGGGTTGGCCTTGGAATGGTTAATTCACAGTGTTATCAGTGTTAAAACAACATTGAATGAAATGAGGATATTTGAGGCCCTACTGTATTTAATTTTTAAAACAGAGAGAATAGCAGCAACATTACCTCCTATTGTTTTGTTGATGTTGTTGGTGGCAATGGTGGTGATAGTGTGTGTGTGTATGTGTAGACCAAATGAAAAATATTAAGTGAAATCTCTTTGTAAACTGTGAATCTCAAATAAGGAGGAAAAGTTGTTGTCATCATCATATTCTTCTCATCATCATATGTGTTAGAGATGTGTGTGCATAGGCCAGGATCTGGTACTTCTCCCATCCTCTAGTAGCTGAGAGTACTGGCTGAGAAGAGCTCACAGCTGTCCCCTTCTCTGAAGCATGACCCTTGTCTGACAAGGTCTGCCCTAGCAGGGAAGTCATGCTTCTCCCTTTGCAGGTAGCCTAGAGCCAATGACTGACTGATTAAGGACATACAAAGGGTGGCCTTGCTCTGTGGCATGATTCACACCCCAGAGTTCCCCATGAGGAGGAAACTGGTCTTACAAGGCATGTCAGGCCATAAAAACCGAACATAAAAAGTGAACAATGCACTGCCCTGGGTAAGGGGAGAGGTTGTTATCGCTGACCCCAGGACAGATCATCTGATATGACCTGGGAACCTCAACACCTGGGGTCCTGCCTGTAAGCCCACAGGGGTATGGAACCATATCTGCAAGACAAAGACCCCAGAAGATTATAAAAAGCGAAGCCTCTGTATGTTATTTGACTCTGATTTGGAAATTACTCCCGGAGTCCACTAGTCACTAGTGTTAATAAATGGGTTCCTTACTTTCTCTAGGAAGCATGCTTGGCATTTCTTTGCTCTTCTGTAACACCCAGGGGAACAAGTTGAAGCTAGACACCAGCTGAAAAACACATAGGTCTTCCTGACTTCGTTTCCTTCCCTGCACTGCTTCCCTCACTCCTCTGCAGGATCCCTCTAGAAGCACACCCTCCATAAGTGGCATGCACAAGATTCCCCATCATAGGCTCCAGTTTTAGGAATTTTTCCTAAAACATCTTCTAACACTTAGAGATTTAGGGAGGCATATCCAGAGTTTCTAAATGAATACAATAGGAAATATATGTGTAATGGTATTAAAATTTATGAAGATAAGCAATGAAAGAAAAAAAGTATTAATATGATCATCAAACACTGAGGGAACAAAAGAAGACAAGAGAGAAAAATAATGGAACAAATAAATCTTCAATTCTTCATAACGGAGTAAAAAAATATTGCCTAAAGTTGATAAATCAAGAAATGGTGCACAGGCCTATTTTTAGATATATGGGGTACCTTTAACAAAAAAGGGTAGAAATGACTGTCATAGCTGAAAATCCACACACTTAACTGCTTAGCAATACTGCCTCCCAGATCATTCATAATGCTCTAGCCTTATGAGGGAGGTCCTACCCAGAAACTCACATTTGAACTTTTCTGACCATGCCCAATGATTTTATCAGCTACAAAGGTGTTCATTCCTTGAGATGGAACAATAAAAAGAGAATGAGTTTTAAAACAGTTTAAGTACACACAAGTGTCAGTATACAACTACTTTCCCAAGTTTAATTGTTAAAAAATTGTTATTGGGGTGACATTGGCTAATAAAACTATATGGGTTTCAAGTATAAATTTCTACAATGCATCATTTGTATATTGTATTATGTGTTCACCATCCAAAGTCAAGTCTCCATCCATCACCATGCATCCCCCCTTTACCTTCTTCTTTTTTTTTTTTTTTTTTTTTTTTGCTTAGACCCTTCAGTGAATTTAATATAGTAAAAGAGTAATATGCAAATTAACCCTCACTTTATTATGCCCACAAGCGACGCCCACCAACCCAATCAGGAGGAGATATGCAAATTAAGTCAACTAAGATGGCAGTGGCCACCGAGCTGGAATTGCCCCAGGCAATGGAGGAAGCCAGAGCCCTGCAGGCCCTGAGCTCTACTCAAGGCTACAAAGTTTCAATTATAGAAGATAAACAAACCCCAGACACCTGCTGGGCTGGTACCTTGGGTTGCCAGGGGCAACCCAGGCTTTGAGCAGGGGACCAAGGCAACAAAATTTCAATTATATAAGTTAAATAAATCCCAGATACCTGCTTCCAGCCAGGCACCCCAGTAGGGACCCGAACTCTGAAGGGGCTGTGGGCAGCCTGAAACGGCCATCAACCCCTCACCCAGGCTGGCCAGGCACACCAGCAGGTGGACATCCCCTGAGGGGTCTCAGACTGAGAGAGGGCACAGGCCAGGCTGAGGGACTCCTCTACCCCCACACCCCCCAAATGCACAAATGTTTGTGCACCAGGCCTCTAGTTTATGAAATAAAAATTAGTATTCTAGTTGATGAATTGAATGCTTTGCTATTTTCTATTACTCACAGATTTCCTGGATTTTCAGATCTATTTCAAAGCCTTGGTAAGCTTTCATATAAACAACTAAGTGTTTTCGTGTAAGTATCAAGCATGCTCTTAAAATGTTTTAATCATCATCTGCTGATAATACTGGGTGTAAATGATGTGAATTGTCCAATTAGTGCCTGTGGATACATTAACATAGAAAATAGTGTGCCTAACTAGATCCTATTAAAAGGTTTTGTTGTGGTGGTGGTGGTTGTTTTTGCTTTAGGAAGAGCTACAAGGAGTACCCACAAGAAATAAATCTTGTCTTTCATTCTGTACATTCATTTTCATTTTTCTCTAGTGGAGATGCCATAAAAACCACCCAGCTCAACATCAAAAATTGAAAATGAATCTTGGAATGTGTTAATGGCTAAGAATAAGAGCAGAACATCCTGGAATCATAGGCATTTCTTGCAAATGAGCCAAAAGAAAAAAAAAGATAATTTATTGCCCTGTGAAACCCCACGCCTGGCTTAGTTGATATATTTCTTACTTTGCTCAGGGAAAAGTGAATAACTGAATGTCTAAGTATCTCCCAGTCCCTCTCCTAGGAAAATCTGGACATGGTCTTCACCACTCATGGAAGAATGGCTCCAACTGTGAAGAGTCTGAGGTAACCAAGGAGAACACATTTTGCATATGAGACAGCATAATAACCCAGCTCACTCAGGCATTCTGAGAGCACTCCAAAGGTCCCAGTGATCTGGCCCTGTCTCCCAGACTCATCTTATCTCCTGCCTCACTTCTCTTGCTCATTGGGCTGAAGCCACACACTCTCTCTCTTGTCCTCAAACTCCAAGCTTTTCAATTGCTCTCCTTCCACTCAGAGAGCACCTTAGTTCTCCACATATTCTGGTCACAGCTCAGACGTCTCTGAGGCATCCAGGCTCCTTTCACATACATTTTTCTCTACCTCATCCCAATCTTTTATCGTCTTCCCCCAATATTTAAAAAATGATGTAAGTCCAGAGACTGGTTGTATTTTGGGGGGCTCAGGTAATATAATCTTTGGTTGTAACATGGGCAGTGGGTGGGGAACTTGGGGCCTGGCTCCCACTTCATCTTCTGTAGTGAAGTGGGTGTGGCGTAGAGAAAGATTTCATTTGTAAATTAGTGGTTTAGATTCTAAGACTGAAAACAATTTATGCCCACAAAGCTCACCATCTACTTTGTCATGACTTTACTAGTCACCTGTCTTTATCAGCATAGATTCACTAGTCCAGAAAAATTTGCCCAGAAATATAAAAGTTGCAAGTAACTTTATTGTGCATTCCAAGAACTTTCTGGAAGATTCATCACTTTTTACTAGAAAATATCGTCTGACTTTTTATTCTCCAACACTCTTTCAGCAGCTTGCCTCAAAATTCTTGCCTTGCTGTGTTCACCAGTTACAAACTATTATGTCATGATCCTCATCCAATTCTAATAAGACTCCCCCCATTCTCTTGAAGGACTCTCCTTAAACCAAACTTCCAAGTCTCAACAAATACCCTGGCTGTTCTTCCCCCTATGAAATGCAATCATGACTGTTGAGGTAGGCAGTGTTTTCTCTCACCACAGTAAGTGATACACTTGCCAACAGGTTAGTCATAGATGTCTGGGGGAGCCTGCATTGCGCGGTATGGTTTAGACTAAGTCCTTCTTGTCTCCAGCATTTTATTTATAAATTAAGGCGGTTGGATTCAGTAATCAGTAAGAGACCTTCCAGCTTTGACATTCTTTAAGACTCTTTTGGAAGGCAAGTCCCTTTCCACTTGGTGGTCTCCTTCCAAGCTGTCAGCTTCTTTAAAAAAAAAAAAATGACAATAGCCTCCTGGGGTTGGCAGAAAGTGGATTCAGGTCAGGTTCCTGGGGAGGCAGGGAGTTCAATGGCTGAGTTTTCAAAAGCTAGCTTTATACTTTTCCTCTACTTGTCACCTCCAGGAGACAGAAGGTGGCTATTGTCTGTCTTTGTCTTGCTACACAAAAGAGGATGCCAGTTGGAGAGTAGAAAGAGGTGCTGCCTCCTTGGCCAAGAGCCACAGGATGCCTGAGTGGAGCTACCTCCAGGGTGTGTTTCTTCTCATCCCTGTAGGGGGTGGAGAGGGGGGCGGGGGAACCTTTGGCTGTGGCCACAGCAGCAAATAGCTAATTGTCTCCAGTGCTCTCTTGGTTGAAGGAACAGAAGCAAGAAGCCTTGTGAAGGTGAGAGCTGAATTGACCCCATGTCTCTTTGAACAATGCTAAAATGGATGATGAATGGGTGTTTTGGAAACCTAACAAACACAATGCTTTATATTCATGATGGACTAATCCCAGAGGGACTTTTGGAATGGGCATATAGCAGAGTTCTTTGATCTTTCAGAGTGTGAACTAAGTGAAAAATTATTTGAAAAGCCATTCCCTGTGAAGTCCAGAGACAAGAGGATTGGCTTCTTTGTAATTTGCTTTTTAACCAAACCTCAGATTTGGAAGGTTGAAAGAAGGGCAAAATAACTATTAAAATACAATTAAACCAAACTGGGGGGTAATTTTTAAAAAACTTTGAACTTGAAAGTGCAAGCTTTTTATCATCATTACTATTATTATTGTAAATTTAAATTAGGTAAGAAAATATTTTTGAAACTGCATAAGCATTTGTTTGACTAATTCACTCATTATCAAATCTGGTTTGGGGATAGAGGATTTTTTTTTTATACTAACAGAACATAATCCCATCTCCAAGCTTCAACACTATCCCCATTCCTTTTTTCTACTTTTTCACATGTCTCTTAATATGTCCCCTTGTTAGAAATGACAGGTGGGTCTTTTTAATTATATTCTCAGTCCCTGTCATATGAGGAATCAAAGCAAGACTTCTTTCATCTATAAAATGGGATCATAAATGCCACACCCAGTAGCTTTCTAAATATTCAGTTAAATAATAGGTATGAAAGATCTTGACACAGAATTGGATTACACAGAATTACTCATTGAATAACTTCTTCATTTTTTTTTAACTTAAATAGAAAAGAATCTAAGAATCCACCAGATAGAGAAAAGCTTGTCAGAGTTCCCTTTGCCACATCTGTGATAATCAGCCTTCCTACACTCCACAAATGATCACACACCTTCACTTATGTATAAAGAGTACGTGTGTTTGAAAAGTGGACGGGGGAGAAGCAGTATATCAAAATAAAATTACACAATGTGATTATCTTTTCTCTGAATAGAGTTTTCATTTAGCCTGTTTTTATTCAGCCAGCATCTTGAGCATCGTTGCAAATTAACACGGTTAACAATAGGAAAGAATGCACAGTCAAGACTCTGAATAATCTCATTACATATCTCACAACAATTAAGTGCATTAATAAAGCCCCAGCATCAGAGAGGATACTGGTAAAGTGGCTCACATTCAGTCACATCTTTCCGTGCTTCTTGTTCTCACAAGGTTTTGGACAACTCTGTACTGTACCTGAAAGGGTTTAGAATTATTACTAACAACATGATCCTGGATTATTCTGCATGAGTGGCTTCCAAAGTCCCAGATGTTATTCTTTTGCTTCTCTTTGTAGCAAGTGGGACCATGGCACAGTAGTTTATAGTTTGGTTTCAGGGGTCAGAAAACCCTTGGACTCACATCTTGCCTAGCCCATTTCTTAGCTCTCTGACATTTCTATGCCTTTGTTTCCCTATCTGTCATAAGAGAGCAATAAAAATATCAAACCCGTAGGATTGTCATGAAGTTTACTGATCTTATTAAGGAAAGACACATAGCTCAGAGCCTGAAATGTAGTAAATGCTTAATAAATCATAGCTAGTAGTAGCAGTAATAGTAGCAATAGCAGCAGTATAAGTTTAACAATGGAGGCCTTGTGATATATCAATAGAGCAAGGGGCCGATAAACAGAAAATGTGGCTCTGATACTCACTGTTTTGCTCTTTGCCATCTCTGTATCAATCAAATTTTGCTGAGCAAAACTATTCTGAGAATTAACTGGGATAATGCATATAAATGCACATTGTAGACTATAAAAACTACAAGATTAATGCCATTACAAAGTTGTCCCTGAAGGTGCTTCTTCCAAGCCTAGCAATAGGTTGATTGCAAAATCACCTATAAAGTAAAAATTTCTGTTCAGTACTATAATTATCATAGTCAAAGTTCTTTGATTATAAGAAATCAAAACCAACTTAAGCTGCTCATTTAAAATGAGGATTATGGAAAGAATAAAATAAAGCGTATCATGGGTAGCCACTCATGCATTAAACATATTTTTATTTAATACTTACTCTGTTCTAGAAACTGTGCTGGCTGTTTGACTTAGCTTAGGTCTGAGCAGGAGACACAAATCCAGTTCATCCATCCATCCATCCATCCATCCATCCATCCATCCATTCATTCATCCATTCATTTAGCATAAATGTATTTATATCAGACACTACTATAAACCAGACAGTTGAAGTCTGCCCAAGAAGATTGACCCCATATTTTAATAAGGAATAAGATAATTTTTTTTAAAAAGTGAGTATAGATATAAAAATTTAGGATATGTTTTTAACTAGTATTAAATAGAGATCATGTAAAGTATATGTTTTAATCCATTCAGGCTGCGATAACAGTATCATTGAAAGGGTTGCTCATAAACAACAGACATTTATGTTACAGTTCTAGAAGCTGGGAAGTGCAAGAGCAAAGCACTGGTATATTCAGTGTCTGGAGAGAGCTTGCATCCTGGAATGTCAACAGCTATCTTCCCGCTGTTACCTCACCTGGTAAAAGTGGTGAGGGGCTCTCTGAAGTTCCTTTTGTAAGGCTACATATGAGGCCTCCACCCTAATGATCTAATCACCTCCCAAAGGCCCCACCTCCAAACACCATCATATTGGGAATTAGATTTCAACATATGAACTTGGGGGAGGAGCTAACAACACAGTCAGTCCATAGTAGGTTAAATGTGACTAGAGAAGAGACTTTATAATGGAGTCCAGGACACTGCACATTTTAAGGTCAAGATAGGAGAAGAAGCCAATGAAGGAGACAGAGAGAAGGATTCTGAGAAGCAGGAGAATAGCAGAGAATAGTGTCATATAAATAAAAACAGATCCGGGAACGAGTGAGTGAAGATGGCAAAGACAACCAGGCTGCCCCGCTCCAGGGACTGGAAGGCCAGGAATGGATACCCTTTGTCTTTCTGGGAGGTGGCATGGTTATTCCCACTGCTCGTTTCTGCAGGTCTCTTCCGTTTTCCAATTTCTCTTAGCAGACTGACTTCCTCTGGTGACTCCCAGCTAACCTCCACTTCTCTGCTTTGCATGGCCTCTAACTCTATCTCTTGCAACCTCTATCCAGCCCCAATTCGGCATGAGTTTCCAGTTGCAGTGCTGCCATCACCAGACACACATGCACCTTCCCACTACCACACTTAGAACTTCCTGGAGTGAGAATACAGTTGGTTGGTTTGGGATTAGGTATTGGCTTCTGCTCCATCCACCTGTGACCAAGGTAAAGAAGGTTTCAAAAGGTATCTGGTGCTCTATAGCTAATGCCTCTCCCTTCGGCAGTGCCATGTGTGGAAAGAGGAAACAATTTTACAGAATAGAATATGACCTGGGTAGTTACCCCCCACTCGGGCTACTGTAATAATGGTCCCTGTTATATGACACTCTCTCAACTTAGGAGAGGATGTGTCTAACAACATGATCATGATTGCTGTTGCCAGTGAAATCACACTAAAGCATGATATTATATTCTAGGCACCACAGGAATGGCAGATGCAAATACTAGCTCAGACACAGAAGGGAATGCATAGGAAATAAAGTAGTGCAACAGTAATACAGCAGGGAATGTTGGAGACAGCAGCAAACGGGAGGTGAGGAGGTGGGTTTGATGTTTGCCAGATGTGATATTTCAGAAAGTTTCAAAAAATGTAGATTATGATGCAAAACTATAAAATCCCCCAATTAAAAAATACTGGCAAATAAAAACAATTTAAAAATCACCTTGACTGCTGCCATTGGGCACATACACAGTAAGTCTGCAGGTAAAATCCAGGCCAAAGGCTGTCTGGGTACCTCTCCTCTAAATCCTACACTGGGGGAGTTTATGAAGCACCCTCAAATCCACTCGAGAAAATTTTCAAATGCTGTTGCTGTTATTATTACTATGATATTGTTCCAGATACCATCCCAAGTATTTTAAATGTAAAATCTCATTTTATCTTTATAAGAACCCTGGAACAAAGGTAGTTACCCTTTTGACAATAGCAGGAAAAGAGGACTAGGAAGGTGGAGTGAGTTGTCCATTTAGTCACCCATTTAGTTAAGCAAATTTGGTTTATGATAAAGCAGGGATCTGAGCCAAAATTATCCCACTCAAAAACCTGTCTTATTATCAAATTACTTAGGTTTCATGAAGTAATGTTTGTGATGTCTTCCCTCTCTAAGAATCCAGGATTTTCTTAATCATCACATTGAAGCTCACAGGATCCTCACATTCTCTTCTGGTTCAGAGTGGTTGTCTAACCCTCTCCAGAATGAACTGACCTCCCAATGCCAGCCCCACATGGACCTTAAGGATCTCTTAGAACCCCTCCATGGAGAAACCTCCCCCAGTCATTCTGAGCACTTGTGGTTTGGGGGGAAAAAGATTTTGTTGTGATAATAACCACAAAAATCTCCAGTTCCTTCATTATTCTTTCCAAATGGTGGCGGTGGTGAGGATGTCTGCGAAAGAGTGGGGACCATGGCGTGAAATGAGGAGGAAGTGATTCATACACACGTTTATGTATGATTCAGACTAAAGCTGACAGATGCTTAGAAAATCCTGCAGAAAATGGACAAAGTCATAGAGCCCCAAGCACATTTGTTTAAAAATCTAAAGCTCTGCACATCAGAGACTCAAAACACGTCTGAACAGGAAAGGTATTGGGGAGGTTCAGAAGACCCATCCTCTCCCCAGAGCTGGGTAATCTGCTCTATGCCCTGACCCAGGGATGCTGCTCCTATTTTCCCTCTGATGTAGCCCATCAGTAATTAAATCACTGCCCTGACTCTCTGATGCTAAAAATGACTGAGTTTTAAAATAGATCCCCTGCTTGGCAGAGTCTTTTGAGTCTGGGCTTTTCATCCATTTCTGATAAGCTTTCTGCCACCTACCGCTTCTCTCCCTTCACAGTTTATTAAATGGGGAGCTGATTCCTTGGAGCTTATTGGTGCAGCTCAAGGCACTGAGTCATCCAGGGCAGCTAAAACACATCCGTAGGATGTTTGGAGCAGGCAGGAATGGGTTCAACCTTTTCATTGGTCAAGTGTGTAAATGGAGGCCCAGTAAAGGATCTGAATGTCACATCAGCAACAGTGACAGGAAGAACCAACATTCAGAATCAACCCAGTTTTCGCTTTCTACACTGACTCGCTCATAAATAAGGAGGCAAGAACTCATATTGCAATATGATCCTTTATAAATGCTCTCTGGTTTTTCTTTATGCCATTAATTAATATTTACTTGCTACTTACTGTGTGCTGGGCTAAGAACATAACAAGTGATATTGAAATCTCATTCAATCGTATCAAAAAATGCCCATGCTTTCCATTCTACAGATGGAAAATGCGAAGCTCAGCATGGCTCAGTAACACACCTAAGGACAGAGCCAGAATTTGAAGCTAAGTCTCTTTGACACTCAAGCTGTCCTCTTAACCATATGTCACGTCAAGGCTGACAAGGGACATTTTCCAATCTCTGCTCATTCAGATTGGCCGAGAACCTTGCTATAAAAGTGTCATCTTCCCCCCACCTCCCCCGCCCCATGCAGAATTGTCACCTCCTGGGAACTTGTTACAAATGCAAAAACTCAAGGCCCCACCCCATGCCTAGTGAATCAGAGCCTGCATTGTCATAAAGTGCCCAGGAAAGGCACAGCTGATACACTGAAGTGTGAGGAGCAATGGCCTAGGGGCCTGGGCTCTTCCACATAGTGTTCCAGTTAGAAATGGTCTTTGAGAGCAGTTGGTCAAATACCCTGATTTCCTGGGAAATAAACTGGGGCTTAAAGAGTGACTTGTTCGGCCCACCTCTAGATCCTTGAACACTAGATTCCTTTTCTTTGGACAATAAGACTGAGAGAACCAAAAAGATTAGGAGCTTTTCCTTCTATACCTTCTTGGCCTCGCCACCTCCTCTCCCACTTCAGGTACTAGGTAAGCAGCAGGGTGTATAGTCCTTCATCTCTAAACCACTCTCTCCTAAGAGATCAATGGCACTTGTATGCAGTCTGAGGTCTTTGTCTCACTCCATTTCTTATATTCTTATTAAATTCAGACCCAGCTAAGGAGACAAAAAAAACAACAATAACTATATTCAGAGAATTGATATTTTTTCCTCTTGTTAAATTGAGCTGTGGGAGGTATCATATGCTGAACTAGTACATTTCAAAAGACAAAAACCTTAATGTTTTAAGGAGTGTTTTTCCCCATTAACATGTTGCTAAGCAACATTTTTACAATATCAGCAGCTCTGTAACTACAAGCTGAATGAGTATGTGGAAAAGGAGATCAGAGGAGCAAAAAATGATAATATCACCCTTGTTAGTGTACATAGACTTCCTTTGTTATTGGAGTTGGAGTGGTCTCAGATATGTTGAAGTAGAGATAACAGAGCACTTTCTCTCAATGTAGTTAATAATAATCGTATCATATTCACAAAGGTTATGCCCTAATTTAAGTAATTTTTGTTAGTTTGTATATTATGAAAAATTTCAAATATAGACAAAAACAGACCAAACAGTATAATAATCTCCCATATATCTAACAGCCAGCTTTAAATAATTTTCAACTCATGGCCATTCTTGTTTTATCTCTTTCTCCTACCTCCCCCCATTATTTAAAGCAATCCAATATACCATTTCATTTGTAAATAGTTCAGTCTTTATATTAGAAAGAAAAGGTCTCTTTAACAAGAAAAAAAAATGCACAATATTATTATTACGCCTCAATCATAAGTTAATAATCATTCTTTAATGTTAATATTCAGTAAATGTTCCAATTTCTAATTACCATTTCAATGAGGATCTAAATAAGGTACATATATTGATTGATTAATATGTGCCTTAAATTTATTTTAATCTATAAATTCCTGTCCATCTCTCTTTCTTTTTTACTTCTACTTTGTTTAATAAAGAAACCAGATCACTTATACTATAGAGCAGTGGTTCTCAACCTTTCTAATGCCGCGACCGTTTAATACAGTTCCTCATGTTGTGGTGACCCCCAACCATAAAATTATTTTCGTTGCTTCTTCATAACTGTAATCTTGCTACTGTTACGAATCATAATGTAAATATCTGATATTCAGGATGTATTTAGGCCTCCCCTGTGAAAAGGTCGTTCAACACCCAAAGGGGTCGCAACCCACAGCCTGAGAACCGCTGCCACAGAGCTTCCTGCCTACTGGATTTTGCTGCTTGTTTCCCTAGGCTTCTTGCAAATTGCTTGGATTTAAAGCTTGATCAGATTGAAGACAGATTTTTTTTTTTTTTGGCAAAACTAATTTATAAACGACATGATATTCTTAGGCAAGAGGCATTTGAGGTCCGGTTGCCTCTCATTCTGTGATGTTAGCAGACTTATACATAACATGATCCACTAATTCATTACAAATTGCAAATTGAGGATATTCATTTCTTAGCTGTCATACTTCAATAAAGTGAAATTGGCTTTTACCATCTATTTGTGTATCAAGTGATAAGGTTCATATAAAAAAAAAAAAACAGGATAAGGGCTTGATTATTCTCTGCTATTTACCAGTTTTCAAAATAAAGTATTGGTTTATTAGGATCCTTCAATAGTGACCAATTGGTGTTTGTTTGTTTGATTTGATATTTTCACAGATGACATGCTTTGATGTTTCAGTCCTTCTCTGTTATTATCTTTGTCAAAGTTCAAATGGTCCTACATTTGGCCAGTGAGAGCCTCTCAAGTTTTACACTGGGTATACTGCTTTGTGTGTGGCGGGGTGGGGGAGGGGGAGGAGTAGAGAGATTGAGTTCTTAAGCAATTTTTTCTATTCTATTGATTTGTAATCTTTATAGACTTTCTGCCTAAAATCAATTTTGATAAATTATATTCTTCTTTAAAAGTATCCATTTCATTTAGGTTTTCAAATTCAATTGCATAGAGTTGTGCAAAATAGTATTTGTTGACTAAATTTCTTGTCTTGAAGATTATTTCCTCCTTGTCATTTTTAATTGTGTGTGTGTGTGTTCTCTTTTTTTTTTCTATTTATATTATCAACTAGCTTGTCTATATATTTTTTAAAGAATCAGCTTTTGGACTCATTTATTAATTATATTAATTCTGTTTTCTAACTGAATTCTGCTTTTATGAATTTCTTTTGCTTTATTCCTCCCCTCCCCCATAGGTTTTGAACTGAGCTTTGAATTCACTACTTTCAGTTTAATTTTTATTTATTTATATTTTTCCATTTCCTATTCATATTTTATTAATTTGCATGATGTTGAATTATGTTTCATAATTATAGTAACATGCATTAACAGGTTTGGGAACAAGCAATTGACTTCTCAGGTACACAATTCCTCTGGTCCACAGATGTCCCCATAATAGCCTTGAAACGAAGTTCTGTGGACAATGGTCAGTATGGTTTACAAAAAGAATAGAGAATATGCAGTGATTGAGTGGGTCCAATAGACAAATGTTGGTAAGAGCTTCTGCTGTATTTTTAAGACAGTATATCTATTGAGTGATTTTAGCATGATTTTTCTAGTTATTATGAGCTGGCTTGTTAGTGTTTTATTGTTTTGTTTTATTTGTTTGTTTTTGTTGTTAGTGTTTTTAACATGCCTTTCTTTCTGCTTAAATACCAAATCTGTCAAGAGCAAAGATTGTTTTATTCATTGCTGTTTCTCCATGTTCATTTAAATGATTGGCACACTGTAGGTGTTCCACAGATATTTGTTGAAAGAATAAGGGTTTTGTCACATAAAATTTATTTTATTAAGGTCTCTATACATCAAATGTATAGATTCCAAGATATGCAAAAGTATATTTATGTATTATAAACTCTGATAAACAATGCAGCAAATGACACTTATTGTTGCTCTTTGATAACACTAATACTTTGAGCACAGGTTTCAAAGAATAACAGCATTCAGAGCTTGAAGTCACTTTAGAAGTAATTTCATTGCTGTAGGCATACACAGACACACACAAAACAATTTAAAGAGTGGTTTGAATGTTATTTCATTACTTTTTTTGCCTTTAGCTACTTTCTTTTGATGTCATAAAATATATTCTTCCCTCTGATGAAAACTACTTCTTGTCAGATTTTTGAAGTTCAGGAAAACTTGGAGTAACACATAGTTTCAGTGAAATTCATTATTTCTCTGAAGCTTAGAAGGTAACAATGGCCTTGTGTTTCCAATTTTGCCTTGCACCATTGGGTAAATGAGCACTTATTGCAAAGCGGTGCAACTAGCATGTGTCAATCTCTAAGCTTTTGAATTTCTGTTTCAAGCCTATCACTATGAAGGCTCTCAGAGGAATATAAAATAGCTGCCCACTCAATAAGCATTCAAAATTTCATTTTTAATGTTATGGTTTATTTTTGGCTTTTATACTTGAAAGTCAGTTTGGCTGGGTATAAATCTATAATTTTCTTCCTTTGAGAATCTTGAAAATGTACTCCATTGTCTTCTACTTTAAAGTTTCAATACCAAAAAATCCGATAACATATTTTATTTTCGTTTTTTATATAAGTACCCAAGTACTCAAAAGAATTTCTTTCAATTTTTCTGTAAAGTTCAGTGATCAACAAAAACATACTGCATCTTCTTATTACTCTGTTAATTTTCTCAGATACACAATGTGTCTCACTATGTTGTTTCAAGTTTTGCTTTCATTTTAAGAACAATTTTTCTGGAATATTGTTTTTGGGATTTTTTTGTTTCATTGCTTCAACCATCTTGTAGGTACAACCTGTGTTTTATATTCTTTGCCTATCTCCCATTTTGTCTCAAATTCTTTTTTTCATTTTACTCTAATTTGCTTCAGCATTTAATTTCCATTAGGTGGTCTGTGGTGTGTTTATTTGCTCTCAGGTTTAGTCCTCATTTCTTAAATGAAATTTATTTTACTTAGAATTCTTTCCTAGATATCACCTCATTTCTGATTTTTAAAAATTTATTTCTAAGTTATGGTGATTATTATATTTATTGTGTCATTTATTTCTTTTAGCTCATTGTATGTATGGATGTTTTTCTGCTCCTTCTTTTCCTTTATTCTTATCATAATTTTGTATAGGATTTTGAATTCTAATCTTCCTTATTGGTCATGTCTACATAAGATTAGTTTTACTAAACTTTTAGGAAGAAAAAGTGGGTCAGGATTTCTTTCCTACTGGACTTTCTTTTTCTTTTCTTCTTATTATACCTACTTTACTCAGTTTGGATTCTCAGTAATTTTTCTTAGACCTAGAAGGTAGGCTCAGTGGTCAATCTTGAGAATTTTTAAGGTCATCTTGTTTTGACCCCCTCAGACCTTGCCATCAGTCCCTTGTGTTCACTCCTAAACTAGGGTATGAAAAGAATTCTTTTATATCTCTTGTTCCTAAATTAAATCCTGTTCCCAGTGATTTTCTACTTGTGATACTGACATTCTCTTGTTTCATGCAACATGCCATTACTTTCCTCTGATTTCTGCATAAACAGGATTTGTAGCTGTTGGTGGTTTGCCTCCAGCCTTCCATATTTTCTCTTTATTATAGATTTTTATGAATGTTCAGTTTTGCTACTCTAGTTCTTTATTCCTACAGGGTAATTTGGAGAAATTCTTAAAAGTAAACCGTCATCATAATTTTCTCAGAAAAAAATTTAGAGTGTCTAGCAATACAAATGCCTGATCATTCTTTTCTATGTTGGCAGTACATCTTGATATAAAATTTTAAGACTGTAGAAGTCTTAACAATCATGTTATTCCTCCACATTTTATCTTCCTAAAAATGCTTTTATATCTAATGATTTGCCAGCTTCTGGGAAACTCATTCTATTGGCAATAGTCTGTATTTTCTAAAACACAGCTCTTTGGTTGAAATTACTCCACATTCTAGGATAACTAACGCTAGGCATAACTAACTTCTGGATGGTTCACTTGAGGGAAAATATGCATAACAAAATAACAATAAAGACATTTAATTCTCATGTGTCCTAATTAATATTACAATTTTCTGTAATATAGTAATACAAATATCTTTATGCTATCTCTGGTTAGATTCATCTTAAATATAGAATATTAACATGAGCCAAAAATTATTTAGCATATACAATATATTATTCACTGTCCTAAGTGTTTTACGTTTTAACTCAGTATGTTTTTACATGTTTTAATTCCAAACAATACTCTTTGAGACAATCCATTATTATTTTCATCTGCCTAATGTGGAAACTGAGGCACATTTAAACTTGCCCAAGATCATACAGTTAGTAGGTAGTAGAGCTGGCATTCAAACTACAGCAATATTACTCCAAAGCATACTAGCTTAACTATTTGATAAATACTCTTGCTGGGAAGGTATCTTTATAAAATCAGGATAAATATCTTCTGCTCATCCCAACAAGTTAGTTATAAACAAGCCATGCTTCCATTTTTTATTATAATATAAATACTACTCTATTAGTTCCCATAAGTCAGAGATCAGAGGAAATGGTATATGGGTATAGAATATGATTGTCCTCTAATAAGCATTACATTTACTTCAAAAGCATTGCTTTAACAACATGGATGGCTCCTTGGGACTTTGTATCCATCAAACCTTCTTATTATTTCTCTATAACTTCTTCAGCAACTAATCCTTTTATCTTACTTCAAATGCTAGTAACAAAATATCATTTGAAAGCTTACTGTATTTCTGAGGACATACGTTCTTTAGATGAATTCTCATTTAATCATTATAATAACACACGGAGAGAGGTAATATTTTCCTAATTTTACGAAGAGAAAACTGAATTCAAAGAAATTTTAAAAATTGCCCAGATTATGCTCCTAGTAAGCAGTTTGAATCTCAGTCTGTTGGTTGGAGACTCTCTTAACATTTACATTAAACTGACCTAAGTTGTAGTAAGTGCTCGTGGTGTGTTTGTGGAGGCAGAGTATTAGTATACACAATGGGCTAATGGATGTCAACTAGCCTAATGCTACATTGGTCCCAGCTCAACTATGGCATGGACACTTTGGACACTGGCCCCCTTTTGGATCCACTGGAGTTCCAGCTGCTACTTTTTCAGGAGTGTGTTAAGGGGCATGGGACTTTACAAACCAAAAAATATAAATCCATGCCAATAAAATCCATTCATTCTCCCATAAGGGCTTCTGGAAATGCTCATTCCAACAGTACCCCAAGAACCCCACTGCCACTAGTGTCAGGGAAATTGGACCCACTGATTTCTCTGGCAACAAATGGACCTTGAGTCCATTATACTAAGTAAGATAAGTCAGAGAAATTCAAGTATTGCATGACACCACTTATATATGTAGAATCTAAAAAAGTCAAACTTATAAAAACAGAGTAAAATAGTGGTTACCAGGGGATAGGGAATACGGGCATAGGATGGGTGTTGTTAAAGGGTACAAAACTTCCAACAAGTTGTAAATAAGCCCTAGATATCTAATGCACAATACAGTGAATATAGACAACAATATTTTATTAGTCACCAAATTTACTAAGAGACTGGAATTTAATGAGTCCAAACACTAAAAAATAATAATAATAATTATATAATATGCTAGATGTGCTAATTATCACTACAATGGCTATTATAAAATACAAATGTATTAACTTAATATGTTGTATACTCTAAATTACACAGTGCTACATGTCACATATATTTTAACAACAAAAAAATTACCCTTCTTGATTGTGGGATTTTACTTAATAAATTTTTGACTTCCTTTCCTTCATATCCAATGTCGGTTTGCTTATTCAACTTAACCAAAGAACAGATCATTTAAAGAAGTGGTTTCAAAATCAAATGCTTTTATTTAATTTATTTATTTAAATCCTCATTCAAGGATATTTTTCCATTGATTTTGGAGAGAGTGAAAGAGAAAGGGAAAGACAGAGAGAAATATCAATGTGAGAGAAACACATCGACTGGTTGCCTCCTGTATGGCCCCCTACCAGGGCCTGGGCTAGGGGAGGAGTCTATAACTGAGGTACGTGCCCTTGACCAGAATCGAACCTTTGACCCTTGGATCCACAGTCCAATGATCTATCCACTGAGTCAAACTAGTTAAGGCAAAAAGCAAATGCTTTTAAAGGTCAGAAGGGTAACACATATGAGTGAAACAGGCTGAATGAGAACTGCCACAAACCATATAATAAGGAGCAACAACTATTTGAACTTTGAACATATATAAGTGGAACTTATCTTTGAGCCTCAGTCAAATCATGTGATTTTTTTATGAGAAACCAGAAATATAGATTTGATTACTAAATCCTCAGACCTTTAGACAATTGACAACTAAATTTTTAAAAATGCTTAAAATCTATGTTGTCTAACAAAAGGCCCTGCAATCCATGTCTTGCCAGTCCTTGGCATCATCCCTAAAGAAATTTGTATGAATCTAAACTAATAAAAGCGAAATATTAAAATTAACCGTTTCTCCGAGACAGGGTAAGCCACGCCCACCAGCCAATCAGAGCGGCTGTATGCAAATTAGCCCAGCCAACATGGCGGCCGCCACTCACGGACCTGAGTAAACAGCCCTTTCCATTGCGGCAGCAGCGAAAGTGAAGCTGAGCCCCTCAGCTCAGCTCC
>PVJC01031405.1:0-14017 GCA_004026665.1 Murina feae | reverse complement strand
CCAAAAATGATCCTCTGCTGCTGCCTTGTGGACATTTAAGGAGTAACAGTATGCACTAGCAGCTGTGACATTTTAAAGCCTTCTATACTGTATTGGAAGAAATTATTATTAAAAATGATAAACATAGTAAAGAGAGGTGGTTCTATCAGATTCAGGTGAGCTATGGCTCCGGATGAATCAATGGTAGAGTTAGGCCTTGCAGTGAAGTCCACTGATGATGAAAGTTTGCATGGAGTGTAGACAATCACACAGCATTTTTTCTGGAAATGAAGACTTTTCAGTGCGGTCCCAGCAGAGCTCGCCCTGTAGAAAGTTGTTTCTTGCCTGCCATGTTGTTCCATATAAGAGCCTTAGAGACTTGCTCTTGTGCTCAACCCCATGCCACTGCCCTCAGCATCCTGTCTGTAAACATAGAGCTAGCTAGTTATCTCCTCTGTCGAGTCCAGCACATACATCTTCCCACTCTCCCTCCACCTAGTCTGTTCGCAGAGGTGCGGGCAGGCCAACACTGTTTTCATTGAGTAATAACAGGTCTGGATAGACTATGAAAATATAGATTTGAGCCAGGTCAAGGGTGAGAGGTAAAGTCTGTGGCTGGGGCTGGGGTGGTGTTAGGGTTTTAGGTCTAGGTGTGAGGTTGAAGGCTGTAGTCAGGGTCAGAATTTTAAAAGGTGAATTTTCTTAGTAAAAGGTGAATTTGTGATTTAATTTTCGCAGCATGAACAACAGTGCACCCTTCCCAGATGGTAGCAAAGTCTAATATTGCTTCTTATGTGTTGAAGTTACCTCTGTGACCTTCCTCAGGCTTCTGGGCTAAAGGAGCCGCACGCTATCCTGAGAAGGTCAGCGGGAGGCCTGCATGGCAGTGTTGCCAACTCAGAGACCTAAAGTAACCAGCAAAGATGGTGTGAAAATGAAATATTTAACGAGAAATAGTTTCTAGTGGGTAGTCAGTCACATGGTGGTCCAGTATTTTCCCTGTTAAAGATCCATTTAGATGTTTACTGAGCCCTTTGCTGTTTTTGCCTGTAAGACAAGGTATTTGTGAAACATGTGGGTAACTTTCCGGACCCCTCAGGGCACAAGAAATGGCAGCAGTACATTCCCTCCTTGTTATTGTTGTCAAGGTAACGTCAACTTTTGATTATGTTAAACAATCCTGTAGGCACCTGTGTAAAAGAAGCCTATGTCTATCATTTGACCTTTTCCCCTATCCCAGAGATTTCCGGCTTTGCTTTATCCCACCTCCTTAATTTATCACCAAAGAATTTAATGTAAGCCACTTATGTATTTTCCTTTTGATGTTAAGTTTATGCAAGCATGGTATGAACTCGCCATTCTCCTGAGCATTATGTGAATTCATTGATTGATGTTCTGCTTCTCGGCATATGTAAACAGTTTTGCTGCCATAAACTCACAAAAATTCTTTACAGGTTTCATTGTATTTTTTGTTAACAAGCTCTCGTTATGAGTACTTTTTTCTCCTAGTAAAGTAGGCGTAAACACGGTATTCGTGAGTAAAAGATTCTAGTTAATAGTTTCATGTTTTTTGCAACTCAAAGGGCTGTGCTCGATACGTATGCCTGCATGTTTGAGAATGAAAGATGAACTAATTTTGTACAAATGTGTTAGGAATAAGGATTCCGTATTTTGCGATTTATCAGGACATAAGCCTAGAGCATACTTATACTCTGGTTTTATAGGATAAAGGATTCTATGTTTTCTTCACGTAAGTGACTGACTATACTCTACACATTTGCACGTATGTATTTATTACACCAAACTGAAAGGATGCTGTGAGGCAATTCCTGTGGGGAAAAGGATCCTCTGCTCCCCTCTTGTGTCCGTTCAAGGAATAACACCTTTGTGTTCCTGTCCGTGGTGCTGAAATCCCAGCTAATGCCCAGTGAACAGGAGAGAAGATTATACCCACCCCTAAAAAACAGAAGGAAAAAAACAAAGAAAACCACCGCCAAAGTCATTGATGGTCCCAGGGTGGCAACCATTCGGTCCTTGGGTGTTTTGAAGTCACGGTGTGTATTTTGCACCTGTTCCCGCCCCAGCCTTGCAAATGAGGTGCTGCACTGAGCCGGTGAAGCTGTGTGTTGATGATGTGTGACCGTAACGTAGAGTTTGGCATTTTTGAAGCATTCAGTTTCGTGGAGGCCGCCATTAAGAAGGCAGGTAGTACTGGACAGGTGTCCTTTACTGAGGCAGGCAGCCATCACCCCGGAGTCTGCAATTATGGAGGCAATGAGTAGCCTAGAGGTGGTCATTATTGAGGCTGTCCACATGCAGGGTTCTAATGTGAATGCGTTAGTACCATGAGGAAAAGATTCATCTTCAACTTTTGTGTTGAAATACTGGTTTTTTGAAATTTGTAATTTTTTCAGAGAGGAAGGGAGTGGAAGGGAGGGAAGGAGGGAGGGAGAGATGGAAATATCAGTGATGAGAGCGAATTATGATTAGGCTTCCTCCTTCCACCCCCTCCCTACTGTGGATTGAGCCTGTAACCCAGGCATGTGCCCTGACCAGGAATTGAACCTGAGACCCTTCATTGTGCAGGTTGATGCTGTACCCCTGATCCACGCTGGACTTGTCCCCAGTGTGTTGGGTTTGTGTTTTTTTTTTAGGAATATATATTTTTACAGTTTGAGTAGATGTGATGCATTGTGAAAGAAGGAGGGACATTTTCTGTAATGTGTTAAAGTGGAATGAATGGGCCATGGCTGGTGTTGCCTGCTGGTTAGAGCCTCCCTCAGATGCCCACAGAAGGCTCGCTGTTGTGATTCCTGGTCCAGAGCACATACCTGGAATGCAGGTTCCATCTCCATCCTTGGTGTGTGTTTCTGTGGTATCCAAAATGCATATGTGTGTGTATTGCACATTCATGTTTGCTTGTTTGTTTCCTCTGTCTCCTCCCACTCCCTGCCATTTTCTTTTAAATAACAATGGGAAAAAGTTATCTCCTGGATAGCAATAACCCAAACATACACAAGAAGTACAAATAACGAAAATGTTTGGACGGTGTGAAAAAGCAGGTATCACTACCAGAGCATTCAGTGATATTGACTTTTGTCTCCACGTGTTTTTGTTTTTAGAACATCAGAATAAAAAGAGTGTCCCTCGGCTGCCAAGGTCATGATATAACATGAAGAGAAGCCACTGTAGCACGGGCCTCCCATTGGGTTTAATGATGGAGATAGTCCTGATGCTCAAAGCAACGTTATAACACTGCGGCCAAAAGGAGTCGCATGGTAGCCTGAAAAGCTCAGCGGAAGCCTGCATGGCAGTCTTACCGACTCAGAGACCCAAAGGAACCACAAAGGATGGTCTGAAAATTAACATTGAACTACAAAACAGGTTATAGTGGGCAGTGACATCTTTATGAGCACATTTTTCTCTTTTTGCCTCTAAGATAACGTATTTGTGAAATGTCTGGGTAACTTGCAAGTTCCCTTTCTTTCAGACCCCGCCGGGCATAACAAATGGCACCAGGCCATCCCCTCCCTCCTTGTGATTGTTATCAAGTTAACAGCAAGTGTTGTCAACTGATCACCCTGTATGCATCTATGTAAAAGAAGCGTATGTCTATCATTTCACCCCTTTTACCGAATCCCAGAGATCTGCCCGCTTTGCTTTATCCACCTCCTTAAGGTATCACCAATGACTTTCCTGTAAACCGCTTAGGTATTTTCCTTTGATGGTAAATTTATAAACTAAGGTACAAACTCCCCATTCTCCGGAGCATTATCTGAATTCATTGAGGTTGTGCTTTCCGGCATATGTCGACAGTTTGGCTGCAATGAACTCACAAAATTCTCTACAGGTTTCATTGTGTTGTTTTTTGTTGTTGTTGTTAACAAACCAAAAACTTAAAGCTTCTCATCCACGTGGTATGGAATCCACCCATGCAGGGTTGTGTTGTCTTTGTAATAAAGAGTTGATGAAAATAGTCACACAAAGCCCAGTGATCATTGGTCAATGATTGAGTGTTGCCCTATGAAGCCAGAAATCCAATGTATATTCCAGAGAAGTGATCTCTTTTGAAAGTTATAGGTTTGCATGGTAGTATTATTTTTCTTCCACTCACTCCATGTGTGTGTGAATACTATGCTCCAAAAATTAGAAATTTTTGATTTAATTATTTATTAATATTTTAATTTTTAAGAAACAATGTTACTCATTTCAGAGAAGAAGGAAGGGAGAGATACAATGTCAGTGAACCCTTGATTGGCTGCTTCCTGCATGCCCCTTCCTGGAGAGGCAGCCTGCAGGCCAGACATGGTCCTTTCACCACAATGGAACCCAGGACCCTTCATTGTGCAGGCCAGTGCTCTGCACTGAGCCAAAACGGCTATGCTTCTTTTATTTATTTAATGCATTCGGAATGAATATATGGTCCTTGGAATGTAAGTATTGGGGGGAGGAGAGCACAGTTGCTCACAGAAAGTTCTCTGAGAGCCATTGCATCCTTGGTGCTGAGTGTTGCAGCCGGAAAGGTGTTGCTGTGGTTGCCCAGCAGGTGGAGCCAAGTCCTCGCTGAGGAGAAATGTTTGTCTATTTGATGGAGAGATGTCCTTGTCATGCATGATCTCGGGGCAGTGAGTGGGTACTGAGGCTACAGTTGCTCTTTGTAGCGTGTGTATGAAAGGGGTAATCCTGTCACCGCATCCCAGTTCAGCTGTTGGCAAGGGAAAGCGCGTCCTACTTGGCTCATCTCCTTAGGCACGTGGTCATCGTGTCCGTTTTTTTTCGGTAGTTTATCCTTGCCGTCAGCCAAGTGTGTTAGAACTGAGCCCATGAGTCCCAAATGATGTTCCGAGCTGCTTTGGTGGAGGGAGGTTCCTTTTTGTGTGGGGAATGTAACTGTGTGTTTTGTTAGTTGAAAGAGGCCTAGTGTTTGAGTCCTGGAGAAAATGATTGGATTCTGATGTTAAGAATGTGACCCTGTTTTTCTGGAATGATGCCATGTGATGCAGATAGCTTCCCTGTTCCCACCTGCTGCGCCTCTGGCCCCCCCACCGCCATCCCTGAGGCCTCACATTTTTTATTCCACGCGTCCCTAGGTTTGTCAACACGTTCTGCCGAGTACCTCGCATGGTATGGGTTTTGGATGAAGGGTTTGTACACTGACTCGCTCGCTCACGTTGGAAATGCTGGGATCCCCCTATCGCCCAACCCGCACCCACCAGGATGTGTTTTTACTGCTAGGATTGAGTCCTGAGTTGGATTCCCTTTTGCCATGGAAGTGCATTGAACACTCTCTTGTTGGAGAAAGCAGATGTGATGTATGTAGTGTGGACAAAAGGAGCCACATGCTCACCTGACAAGCTCAGGGTACGCCTACGTGGCAGAGTTGCAGACTCCGAGACCTGAAATAACCACAAAAGCTGGTTTGCACATTAAATATTTGTGTACAAACATGTAGTGGGTAGTCATATCCTAGGCTGGTATTTTCCTTGACAAAGATCAATGTAGATCTTTTCTGAGCCCATTTGTTGTTTTTTTTTTGTCTCCAAGATAACACATCTGTGAGATGTTTGGGTAACTGCAACTTCACTTTTCCCGCCCCCCTTGGGGCACAAGAAATGTCACTGCCTCATCATTATTATTATGTTAATCAGCAACTGTTAGGTCTGTTAATTCTCCCTTATTCATTTGTGTAAGAGAAGCACTTGTGAAGCCTTTCACTGCTGCCCTATCCCAGAGGTTTCCCGGGTTTACTATCTCCCACTTCCTTAATCTATTACCAATGAATGTCATTGAGGTTCTGCTTCCCAGCATATGTCGACAGTTTGGCTCCAATAAAGTCACAAAAAGTCTTTACAGGTTTCATTGGTTTTTTCATTAACAGCAGCATCTGGGATTCTTGGAATTGTTGATTGTTCCAGGTTTTCAATCCATTGAGAGCTGAATTGTAGTGTGATGTGCGTTTTTTGCTAATGTCTGTTTTTCCTAGACAGTTTGTTTTGTGTTTCTTGGTTGACAGACTTGCTTTAAATTTTTCCTTGTAATGCATCCCTGAAATGTAAAGCAAAGTCCCAGCAGAAGTCCTTTGTTTGAGTCCAGAGGAGATGTAGGTGTGGAGGTGAGAGGCGGTGGTTGCACAAAGGAGATTGGCCATCAGTCTCCTCCCTAGGCAATGTGTGGGTAGCACCTGAGATGAGGAGGTAAGGGAAGTGGTCAGTGCACACATGAGGTGAGCATTGACGTGTATGTTTTGTGTAAGTCTTGATGTGGAAGCGGTGGGTCCTGGTCGTTAGGTGTTCATTGTGGTCCATTGAGGGTGTCACGAGGTGAGCTTGGACCGTGAGAAGGTACATCCATCCTGTGAGTGATCAGAAAGTGACATGTGTTGGCAAAGTGTTTTATTTTTAAAGGTGTCCCATATAATTTCTGTAGTAGTTAATTGTGTTCCAGGATGTTTGGTATGTAATTTACTTCAAAGTCTGTCAATTTTTCATAATGATGTAAGTGAGAGAGGTGCTGTTTTAAGATGTAACTTTCGAGTGCATTTTTCATCCCAAGTGTTTGACATTGTTGGTGAATGAAATGAGTCCCCTAAGTGTCTTGCCTGCGATGTTGTTGTGCAGCCCTTGTAGTGTCCTTTTCAGCAGAAGGCAGTGTCTTGGAAAGCCAAAACTGTGATTTTAGCGTCGCAGGAGCAAACTGAGTCAGAGAACCATGAAGATGGAAGAAAGCGAATTTATTCTGAGCTCCCGTGCGAAACCCACTGATGTAGGGATCACACTCCTGTATTGGCGCTGTGAGGGAGCAAGGAGCGCTTTTTTATACACGTGTTGTGTTCAGCAAGGGCGGGGGTGGGTGGTAGCATGAGGTGTTGGAGTTTTCAGCGGCCAGAGGGTCTTCAGGTTTCCGGGAATGCTGTGGGAGTTCCCCTGCAGGGGGTGTGCACTGCCTTCAGGTTGTCCGCTCTTGTCTGGTAGCTCATGTGTTAGGAACTTTAGGGAAGGCCATCTCTGCCACATCATCTGTCTCGCGTGTGCATGTAGCATTCTTGGACCCACCTCCAGCTTAACAACAACATAAAGGGAAAATTCAGGTAAAGGCCAGTTTAGAGATTTGCCAAAGAACTGTGTGTGCAAGATCCCATTCTTATGCAAGTTTTGTTGTGTGTGGAAGTAGCTCGAGGCAGCATCCGGTGGGCCTCGGAAAGGTCCAGTAGGGTGCAGGTCTGTGGAATGTCGCAGACACGGAAATGTGGCTGTGGATGTTGAAAGGGCCGGCGATTGTCCCAGGTGCCTGCAGGTTGATGTCAGTATGCTAACAGGCAGGTTGAAATGGGCTTAGTAGGGGCGAGGGTTTGTGCTTGAGGGAGCCAGCTGGCCTGTCGTCCCTTGTTTCCTCAGAGGTATTTATCTGTATGTTGTATTTGACGGAGCCTGTGCTCTGTCCTGAGTCATCTGTGGGCCGGGAAAGTCAGCCAAGTGTCTTGGTTTCCTCTGAGTTATGATTGCAAGGATATTTCTGAGGAGCCAAGCAAGGTAAGAGTGTTGTATGTTGAGTTTTGGAATGAATCCGAAGGTTGTGTCATGTGGTGGGAGGATAGGTGGTTTGTGTGTCACATGGTCTGTGACCGGTAGACTGCCATCCACGCGGGGTGAGGTGAGCTGAGCGGCGCGTGTATTTGTGTAAGCGAGGAGGCGTGCGTGTCAGTCACCGCGCGAGTCTGTGTGTCAGCTGCAGGTGATGTGTCGTGGTCGTTGTGAGCTTGAGAGGACGTGTGTGCCGAGAGTGCATGTTGGGTGTATGGATCCCAATGGCTAATGTCCCAGGTCAGGAGCAGGAGGCGTTGAGAGGCTCCAATTACCCCAAAGGTTGAGGCATAGTTGTGCTTAGGTTCCTAGAACCTTTGAGTTTCTCCCCTCATCCTGGCAAGTGGGTTTTTGAGGTCTTTTTCCAGTTACTATTGCTGTCTTTGAAGGCCACGTTTGTCTGCTGTTTTGTGAGCTCATTGCATTTTTTTCACCTCAGGGCATGGATTTTGAAGTCTCCTCCCAGAAAGCTTCCTGCCCAGATATCTCCCTCCCTCCCAACGTCCTTTAAAAGCCGGTGACTCCCCTGACTGTTTTGTAGCGCTATTGTGGCCGAGCCCCCTGGCGTGCTGCTACTGGGATGTATACTTTATCCGTGAGCACTGCGTCCTCACGCGTTCCTGCTTTTTTGAGGGGAGATGTTTTTTCCGAGGGAAGGTGTTTTTCGACGTATCGGTGTGTGTTGTCTGTAGCATGTAGATAGGATATTGTGTGACACGTGAGATATTTGAGACTGCCGCCATTCGACATCTGTTGTGGTTGTGCAAGTGTCCTTAATGCATTAGCAATGTAAGATCGTGTGATGAGCATGTCTTAACAGTCCTTGCAGCTTTAAGTTATCTTTTGTTTTCTGTTTTCCTTCTCTCCCTCCCTCCTGGCTTGTGTTTCTCCTTTCCTTCCTCCCTGGCTCCCACTTTGGCGCTCTCTCTCTCTCTCTCTCTCTCTCTCTCTCTCTCTCTGATTATGCTTCCTTCCAGTATTCTGAGTGTGTCAGGTTGTTGAGGAAAGACTCATTTCTCAGCTGTTTGTTGAGTGTGATGGAAGAGGCCACATGGGTGTAGTGGTTGTAGCGACCTTGATGCAAAGTTGTTGATGTTGTGGGTAGGTAGGTAGGTAGGTAGGTAGGTAGGTGTGATGGTGTGGAGTGCCAGCCAGTGTTTTTTTGGATCTGTGGGCTGGTATGGTGAAGGGTGATGATCACATCCCCGGAAGCCATGCTGCATCTGATTTCTTGTAGTTGGTCTTCCTGGGGAGGGCAGGGCAGGTGTGAGTGCAGGTGCAGTCGTAGGCATTTTAGAGATTATTTTTCGTTGTATTTCTGTAATCCTAGATAAAGAGAAGGGTGGAAGAGCTCATGGAGGTTGTGAGGTCACGGCTCTGAAGGCGCTTGCCTTTTTTTTTTCCATAGGGTGCTGTGAGAGCATTTTATTTTTGGTCGTAGATAAAAGCAAGCAGTGCTTCTATGAGTTTTTGTTACCTTGGACACAGTTGTGTGAAAGGTGTTTTAAGACTTTTTTGGTGTTGAAGGGAAGGAAAGCGTTTGAGCGAGGGGAAGGTCCTTTGGAGAAGACAGTTTTCGAGGTGATGGTTTTGAGTCTGGACATGTTTTGTGTTTCATAGGAGAGTTGAGGCATCCATGCCCTTGTATTGATTTTGTCCTTGTTCTTGTTAAAGTTGGGAGTTATCCCCTTCATGCCTCATTTTTTTGAAATATATTTTATTGATTTTTTACAGAGAGGAAGGGAGAGGGAACATCAGAGAGTCAGAAACATCGATGAGAGAGAATCATGGATCAGCTGCCTCCCGCACACACCCTACTGGGTACGTGCTTGCAACCACGGTACATGCCCTTGATTGGAATGGAACCTGGGACCTTTCAGTTCGCAAGGCTATGCTTTATCCACTGAGCCAAACCGTTTAGGGTTGATGCTTTTTTTGTGAGTGGATGTGGATGAGCTTGTATTGAGAACGTGTGTCATTGGTTCACATTTCCAGTGTCATTAGTCCATCCTTTGTAGGTTTCCGAAGGGATGTATTTTCCTCTTTTTTGTGAGCATCTGAGTGTGCTTGTCCCTCTGTCCTAGAATGTCATGTGTTGTCCTCGCCCGCAAGCATTGAGTTTTCAAATGCTCATGGAAGCACATTTGGGAAGTATTTGTTTTTCACTTTTAGAGAGGGTCTGAGAGGGAGGTGGTTTGGGGCGGGCAGGAAGGGAGGGAGGGAAGCAGAGAAGGAAACATTGATGTGAGAATTCCTTGAATTTGCATCGCTACTTGCCTTGAGTGAAGTTTTTGAGTGCTGCATGCTTGTGTTTTGCATGGTTGTAGGTGGGAGTCCAAAATTCGCTAAAGTTTCTCCGTGTTTGTGTGATTAATGCTTGTGTTTATAATGAAACAGTGGTGGTGCTGAAGAGAAACC
The DNA here is from genome assembly GCA_004026665.1 of Murina feae. Taxonomy (NCBI): domain Eukaryota; kingdom Metazoa; phylum Chordata; class Mammalia; order Chiroptera; family Vespertilionidae; genus Murina; species Murina feae. Next base: position 4,040 of record PVJC01031405.1, on the reverse strand, counting down.
GTATGTGCTGTTATTTTTTTGTAGGCTACCGCATTTATGTAATTTCCCCCTTGTCCCATTCCTTCCCTAGGAGTACCACATGCAGTCCTTGTTTGGGAGCCGTCTTGGACTCTTGGAGGCGGTGGTGAGTGTGAACAGCCTTCTTTGTGGCATTGTGCAGTCACGTGAGGCTCCCCCACCCACATTGTGTGCTGGACGCTTTTGGAGGAGCCTGCAACCAAGGTACGTGCCCTCGACAGGAATTGAACCTGGGACCCTTTGGTCTGCAGGCTGACATTGTATCCATTGAGCCACACGGGCTAGGGCACGTTACCATTATTTTTCAATTTTTAGTCCCACAATAGTCTTCACGTTCGTCTCTTGTGCTTTTCACCTTGAAAGAAGAATAATCTTCCTAAAATGCCAATATGATCTTGTCTCTTTCAAGTTTATTCTAAGTCACATTGAATGTAATTTACCAAAAAGAATTCTAATTTCTTCACACCTCTTATGGTGTGAGTTTCTTGCTGCATCGAGTACAATTTTAGTGACTAAAGGTATGTATTCTGCATGCATGACTGCTTAAATACAAGCCCGCTGTTCCAAGGGGCTCAATCAAAAAGAGTGGTTGGTGTTTTTCAGTTCCAGAGGAAGTTCTGGCTATGCTGTGCTTATTAAATTGCAAATTAAATGTTGGGTTCAGGTGGGCATTTGGATGGATTTTCAGGGGCAATTTTGAATTTACTTAATTTTTTATCAACTCCCTAATAAAACTTGATTTTACTGTCGCATATGAGATAATGCTGCGATTCTTATTTTCTATCATTTTCATTTTTATAATTTTTCAAGAGATAGAAACAAACATATATTACCTTAACAATTAAGAAAAAGTTCTCTAAGAGAGATAATGATCTTAATTTGAAAAATACTTTGACAAGTGTTTGGGCCTGAAGATGAGCTCTTTTGAGAACTAGCCTGATGCTAGCAGTAAGGATGAACAGAAGATGGAATCTATTTTGTGTCATATAATAAAAAAAACATTAGAGTTGCAATTGAGAGGCTGGTGAGCAGAAATCCCTGCATGCAGAAAATTTATAGAAAACACAGTACTTGTTATTGCAGCACAACCTTGCCTATATTGACTAACATAATTATTTTAAATTAAGCTATTAAGGATATAAAGAGTATGAGGAAAATAAAATTTTAGAGAAAAAATGAGCAACTCAAAAAGAATTTCTCCTCTTTCAAGTTATTACCAAAAATTTATAGCACAGTGGCCATGGGCAATCTGGAAGCTGATACACGGTTGATGAGTGAGCATTTCAATATCAAATGCCAAAGTTTTAAATTTCAGTGGCTAAAATTTTTAGTAATACATTTGTAATAATTACTTAAATTTTACAATAATATTTCACACACATTATTATATCAAATAATGTAATCTATTATGGTAATATTTTGGCTTTGGCCAAATATTAGTTTTAACACTTTATTATTTAACATGCAGCCAAATGTGTATTCAATTTACTGCTACCTAGCAGGCTCGTTATGAGAATTTAGCCTCAGCTGTGGGTGTAAATTGACCAGAGTGACGGTTGATTTGCATATTCCCTCTTTATTATATAAGATTATACATACACACACACACACACACACACACACACACACTAGTGGCCCAGTGCATGAAATTCATGCACATTAAAAGAGGATTAATTAGAGGAAATATTTTAATATTGTTATTTGCCCTTTCTCTATAATAGAAGTGTCAGAGACTAAAGAAAATTAGTAAAACGTATATGAAAATCTTCCTTTTGTCAGAGTCTGGGGTGCATCATGGAACCCAGAGTCAAGTCTTCAATCACCCACGTGCACCTCAAAATCACTCGAGACCCAAACCTGGACGGCTCCCCTTCATTGGGCTAGATCCAGACCTGGATGGTCCCACCCTGTCAAGTCCTGCCAGGTGGGGGGGTGCAGCTTAGGTCCCCTGGGTGCCAGGGCAGGGAGGCATGGCCTGAGGTCCCCCATAAAGCCCTGCTGGGTGGAGGGAGTGGCCTGTGACCCCCCAGCCTGGTGCCCAGGAAGGGGGCACAGCCTGAGGTCCCCTGGCCTGGTGCTGGGCTGGGGGGCATGGCCTGAGGTCCCCTGGCCCAGCACCAGGGCAGAGGGCACACCTTGAGGGCCCCCATCAAGTCCTGCTGGGTGGGGGGCACAGCCTGAGGTCCCCTGGCCTGGGGCCAGGGCGGGGGGCATTGCCTGAGGTCTCCTGTTAAGCCCAATGCAGGAAGTGGGTGGGTGCGCAGCCTCAGGTCCCTGCTGATTGTTCCTTAAGGCTCATCATGGGAACTTAGCCTCAGCTGTGGGTGCAAATTGACTGGAGTGATGGTCAGTTTGAATATTCCCTCTTTATTATATGTGTGTGTATGAGAAAGAGAGATCTATGTATATATAGTCATCATTATTTTGAAGAATTCCAGTAAATACTCAGATGCAAGCCTGTTTTATTCTCAACTAAACTAGTATGAACTGTATCTCATTCTTCTTTTGTAAAGGCCTGATTGTAAAGATTTAATGTGACACTTAGCATTTTGTTGAATATGCCCAAAGTTGATTTTATACTTCTTTTATTACTTTTCCATTATAATGGGTTCTTAGATAAGTCCTTTGTTTTGTTACCATAAACATGATGGAACTCCATAGTTGTAAGGCTTTGTGGATGGCAACTTCTTTCCAGGGGAAGCAGGAATCTACCAGTGCTGAAGGTAAGCCCTGCATTTGCCTATTTTGAAAATGTACTCAGCATTTAAAGTTCCCTTCATGAGGGAAAAAAAAAGCTTCTTTTTAAAAGATGACATATAATGATCCACAGAGCCATTTTTCTCATTGAAATTTGCTTTTGAGTGTAATTATAGTTTACTTTTAGAGTTGTACAATTGGATTTATTTCTACTCATACGGAAAGTGATTTTAGCCCCCTAAATGTGATAGGGCATAATTTTTTAAGTTAAAACAACTTTGTTAAGAAATGGTTAAGGTAGAGAGACAGCAAGATGGCGGCATAGGGTGAACACCGTAAATGCAGCCATGAACAACTATTTCAGATTAACCACAAGGAGAAAGCACGGACACCACTCACACCCACAGGAAGGCTGGCTGAGTGAAAATCCTACAACTAGAAAGGAGTCTGAGACTCAGAGGAGTGGCAGAGGCAGAGTACAGAGGTACGGAGGCGCGCGCACGGGCTCGGGGAGAGGGCTGGCGCTGGAGGACGCGGTTCTTTTCCAAAACGGAGAGAGCCATAAGTTCCCAGCGGCTCTGAACTCCAGTTCCAGGCGAGTTTCTGAGGACCCAGACGCACACCCAGAGAAGGGAGACTGACTGGCACCGGGAGAAAATCCAAAGCGGGTTTCTCTCAGCGTTGCTTGCAGCAATTACCTTGGGACACAGAGACCCGGTGTCTCTTAGTGCAGGGCTGAGAAGCGCCATAGCTATTTGCTCCACCCTGCCCTGCAGACTCCCCCAGGCCCCGCCCCTCCCAAGCTGCATCAGAGGCTTTTGCATATAAAAGGCTGAGTAGCCTCAGGCAAAGGCAAAATCAACACCTCCTTAAAGATACAGGAACCAGCCTCACCCAGTGGCCAAAGTGGGATCATCCTAAACAAAACTCAGATCCACAAGGAACACACTCGGGGCAGACGCAGTGAGCACAAAAGCCCCACTGAAACAACTCTTGTCCCATAAGGGTGTCTCCAGCACAGAAGTTCTCCCACTGTAGACACAGCTGACTCTCATAACCAAGTGGCTTAGAGGTTAATTCCTCTCAGTGATCGCCTAACTCAAAAAGGGAAGCAGCCAAAATGCGAAGACAAAGAAACAGGTCACAAATGACAGAAATGGAGGAAAGAAAACGACAGGATATAGAGTTCAAAACCACGGTTATTAGGTTTTTCAAGAATTTTCTAGAGACTACCGATAAATTTAGTGAGACCGCCGATAAATTTAGTGAGACCCTCAATAAATCTAATGAGACCCTCAAAGATATGATAAAGGACCAACTAAAAA